>JANAVB010010109.1:0-56975 GCA_029216955.1 Iris pallida
CGTCACTGCTATCATAGGGAGAGTGTGGCATGGCGCTCTGGTTTGCACGCTCAAAGCTAGCTCTATAGCTTAGTAAGGCTTAATTACTACAGATAAAAGCATGATTGCCCCTCAAGTTTAGGAACATAGTGGGAGTTGAACACTGCTTTAAAAATAATATCCTGGATCTCACTCCTAGAAGCTGATGACTGCACTTTGACAATGTTAGAGCCAGAGGATAGTCAATGTCACTGCTATCATAGGGAGAGTGTGGCATGGCGCTCTGGTTTGCACGCTCAAAGCTAGCTCTATACCTTAGTAAGGCTTAATTACTACAGATAAAAGCACGATTGCCCCTCAAGTTTAGGAACATAGTGGGAGTTGAACACTGCTTTAAAAATAATATCCTGGATCTCACTCCTAGAAGCTGATGACTGCACTTTGACAATGTTAGAGCCAGAGGATAGTCAATCTCACTTTCCTGGTTGAGAGTTTGATCTGTAAGAACCACAAGCCCTGATCAAGCGGCATCTAGTTTAGTACTAAAACATTCTGGATGGGGTCAGATGTACTACGAAAATCATATACTGGAAATTAGTGCCCACTGAATCTGATAAATAGGCTGATAATGGGATTTCATCCAATGTGCCAAGTTAAGTCGAATTCTAATAAAAGACTATAAGCAACTGTGACTCCATCCAGATGTAGAACTGATTGCACCATACTTCATGGATCAACTCAGGAGTGCCAAGTCAAAATGACACATCTTCAGTGGCTCTGATGTAAATTTCAGCCCTGGTGACTGAACTCAGTGCCAGCCCTTGCCCAGGGCAACAATCCAGGGCCTCCAAGCTAAGGGGGCACCAAAATTTTAAATAAACATGTTCATATATATTTTAAAAAATAAGAAGAAGAAAGAAAGAAGGTTAAACAATTGGATTCTTCATTGTAATGTGTTTTTGTTGGCATGTAAATTCTTATCGTCGAAATAAAATTAATATGTTTACTAATATTAAAAAAATCAATTTATCTGTGTACAAGATGGGCAGCTTTTGAAATTTTGTCCAGGGCCTAAAAAAGTCAGGACTGGCCCTGCTTGAACTTACAAAAACGATCCCAATCGTAGATAACAACACCCAAAATCCATCATTTCAGAGACCGAAACTGAGCTGAAAGGGCACTTCCTAATTTGAAAATGTAGTTCGAGTAATCTAGTTCTACTACTTCTGGTTATTCTGGAGTCTTATAGATAAAATTTGAAGGTTGCAGGAGTTTGGTTTATAGTTGGTTTGATTGAATTAAATTTTACTTCTTCTAGGAACAGGAATATTTTGGTAGTCATACAAAGGAGTTGATGCTACCAATGGGAGCATTATCATAAAGCTTTGAGATGTGTATTTTTGGTTATCCAGTTTCCTCATTTCTCAGCTTCAAAGGAAACTTGGTGGAATCTGAGGCTATCTTAGAATTGAGTGCTTCAAGCACAATTCTAAAACTACCCTGCTCTCTTCAAATGTTACATCAGTTAACCCTTGGAAGGAATTGAACAGATTTATGTCCATAGTCAACACTAACGCTGCTAGACTTTGAGTATGATCAGACATTTTGTGGATCTAATTCACAGAAGTAGCTGACCAGCATTTAACATATCATGTAATGCTCTAGATTAAAAACACAAGTTTCAGATAGGGCATTTAACACATTCTTAATGATAAAAATGACACCTAGCTTTACCACTAAGCAATCAGCAAGGACTGTATACCACTAGAAAAAAGTGTACGACGTCACTAGAAAACTTAGGGACTTGACAAATTTAAGGATCACATTGCTTTTTGTAAAGAAAACAGTCTCATCTACAATGTTTCGTGCAGATAAATTGTCCATTGGTTAACCAACGAGGACCAACATTAGCTGATTTCCAAATTCTCTCTAAAAGCAAATAGCAGTTATGTGAATAAGCTCTTCCACGTTCAATCCCAGGTGTGACGTAATCCAAAGTTGATGTATCCAGGAATTTGACAGGGATGGGGAGATGCATCGCTGCATAAGAGTAGCAAATACCTAGGAGTTACAAAATATTTAAAAAAACAAATCAAAAAAAGCTATTGTTTCAATAAATTGGACTCGATACTTGTTCAAAATATAACTACTACTCTACCACTAGGCCAAATGGTATAAATGACCATTATCTTTATTAGCACGGGGCATTACTGGATCAGTTCACCACCCCCCATTTGGTAACCAATAAACCACCACATCACAAGAGACTCCTCTCCTCTTACTCCCCCAACAGCAACGACATCACCAACAACTTCACCTCCTACTTCCTTTTCCACCACTATCAGTACCAGCAATTCCACAGGCTCTCAAGCTGGTCCAATTTATCACGTTATACAAGATACAGTATGCAGCATCCTAACAAAAGTATCAAACCAAGGATAACTTTACGATCATCATGATCACATGCAAGCCCTTCTTACCATCAATGATGTCAGCCCGAAGTTCCTCAAAAACTTCGATAAACCTTTAATTTAGCTATCAACCTATCAACCCTTTTAGTATGTACAAAATCTGGCCAAGTAAACTATCAAAGAGACGCTTCAGAGTCGGACCTACAACAAATTGATGGGTAGAGAAAGCTATCTAATCAATCATAAAATTTCTGGTATTGCATCCTACATACATTGAAACTGTTTCAATATACTATTTTGTCAATATAGTCACCTTATATCCATATGATGCAACCTACAATTCTTGGACTTCTCATATCTAATCAACTATCTCATGATAAACTGAAGTCAACCCATGAGCTTGTGCACAATATAATCTCCAGCAAAATTTCACTCTCCACTCCATTAAAGGAAACAATTTTACTAATGTAAATTCCTTTCAAAAGAAACAATTTTAGTATTATAATAACTAGTATATCTATGCACGTGCATATTTCATAGATTATTATTAGGAAGACTAAAAGACAGATATTGTAATTATTCTAACCTTTATTAAGACTACCTAGGAAGACTAAAAGACAGCTGCCTTAATTATTCTAAATTTATTATTATATTAGTAATGTATCATATATATATATATATATATATATATATATATATATATATATATATATATATATATATATATATATATATATACTCCTCTAGAACCAACCGGCTGGTTTTGTATTATGGAACCAACCTATGTTATACACGTTGGATTGGAATCGCGTGGTTGAGATTAAATGACTTAAAAAGGTGGTGGGGTCTACACATTTTGATCTCAACCACTAAATTCCAATCCAATCAATAAAACATAAGGTGGTTCTATAATACAAAACCAGCCAACAGATTTTGGAGCATTTCGGTATATATATATATATATATATATATATATATATATATATATATATATATATATATATATAACTGTCTGGAAGACTATTTAGAAAGATCAAATGACAGCTTCCGTAACTACCTACGTCCCTATTAATTTTAATGAATGATTTTAATTAGTAAACATATGCAAGGATATATTTGGAAAGAAAAGTTTCACGGTGAAGCTGAACTTTTCTCATTATATAGTAGTATAGATAACTACCAACAAACGTGCCTCAGATGACTTGTTAATAGAATTTGGGCCCAGAAACTTACACAACCTTACCAAAGCGGTAAAGCTTCATGTACTCAGATATAAGAAATCCTTCAAAACATTGCATCTATTGGACCATTACCATGGTTAAAGCTTGATATTTCTAGTACAGTATAAGTTCCTATTGGCAGTCAATGTCTCATTGCAAAAACAAAACAATATGGGAATAAACACAAGCTATAAGAAGCATAATTAAGAAATGAAGAAATTCCTAAATTAGTTCTGAACTCACAGAACTGAATCTAGAGAAAAAAAAAATACAATGCTAACACCAACTTTTTTAAACAAAGTGTTTATAGAAACTCGTACCTTGCTTTCCTTGTCCAAGATGTCAATGAAGTAACATGGATAAGATATCTGTCCAACAATGTATTGCATATATCACAGCAGCTACTTTAAGGAGGCGACTTTGGAATCTCCAACAGACTGCATGAAATCTTCATATGGTTTAAAACTTTTCTGCCATTTAGAAGCTTGTCTTGTAAAACGCTTAAATTTTTCCTGCTCCCTAGGTTGAAATGCTATTGAAGGAGAATCAAAATCCAACTTCAGTGGGTTCAGACAATCAAACATCTCCAACCCAACTGGTCTATTGTCAGTATGACATGTCTTCTCAGCAGTACCACCAATAAATGTGGTAAATATCTTATCGGGTTCAGGCTCCGACTGAGACTGATCCGTTTGTGATACCTCTTCCTTCACTGCACTTTTTACCAGCCTATTTCCTATGCAAGTATATCTATTGCCAATATGTGAGGGTTCATACATAAATATTTTATCGTATTGCAGATCTTGAGAGGAACCCCACGCACTGAAACTGCTAGAATCAAGGACTCGTTTACATTCAAGGGCCAATAAATCATCCCCTGCTTCTTCTAAAGAAGCAGCGTTCTTCTTCTTCTGTTGGATATGTTGAAGTGTTAGAAGAACAGGGACCGGGAGCACTGGACCGACAAGAGATTCACCAAATGGAGAACTTCTGGAACGCTTGCCAGTCCTAGAAGGTATCCTCATAAGATAATGTGTCATCGTATGGTGAGGCAAACAGCTAGGAACTTCCAACATAGAAAGTGTGGCTTTTTCAACGTTGTTTTCAAAAAGCACTGAAGGTTTGGAAAAGGCCAATGGAAGAATATCTGGCTCTAAACTATTCAAGACTTTCCGTAATGCTATTTCAAATATGTTCATGGGTACTGTGACATCATTTATAAAAGCTGAAACTGGATAACATGAAGTCTTCATACTGTTGCTTATATTGTCCTTCAAATTATGATCATATGAGCTTTGTCTAGTTGCCTTGTATCTTAAATGAGGCTCATCCGAAGCTAATGCATTGGGAAGATTACCATTCATATAGTCGTAGAGATGCCCAAACTTACAGTAATAGTATCTGGTGGATGTGCTACTGTACTGATCGTCACAACATCTAACCGAATCCTTGACTTCCAGCATATCTTGAACTTCACCACTTGACTTCTCAACAAGCTTATCCCATGAAGCATGATAACTCTGCATCTCAAGCTTTCCGGACGACATGAGCCTAATTAAATCAAAACCACCATATTTCGATGGCACCTTCAGAACATTGTTAGGTACTATCCAAAAACCAATAACGACATCCTTCTGCTGCTGTCTCCTTAGCAAACCATTCAAATGATCCTCCTTCACCATGCTGTCAACTGAATCATAGTATCGACCCGACAAAGAAAGGCATGAAGGGAGCTCCCAAGCATAAAGCAACGAGTTGCCAGAATTGTCTCCCTCCTTCGGCCCATAACAGAAAACACTAAACTCGTCATTCCTAAAGGAACCTGCCATGATAACAAACCCTGAATCTGAGGCCCATCGGAACTCGTCGGACAGCCTCAGTTCCGACAATCTAAACATGGATACATAACACGGGCAGCATATCCTATGGTTCCACGTCAGGATCGGAACCAACGGCTGCCGCACATCAAAGAGGAGCACCTGGTCCTCAGTCACCACCGACACATGAAAATCATTGAACCGGGACCTGCAGAATGCGAAGACCCTGTCGCCTCCCCCCCTAGCCAAAACTTTCATCCCGGCGCCCTTCTCGCCCCTCAAGTCAACAACCACCACCTCCGAAGAACAAGCCACAAGCAGAATCCAAGGCTGCCCACCGAACTCGCACCTAAGCCAGCGCTCCGGATCTCCGCCGCCAACACCAACCCTAACCTTCCTGGTCTTTTTCGTCCCTAAGTGGAACCAGAACACCTCTCCGGACTCGAGCAGCACCGCGCTCTCCTCCGGAAAGTGCAGGCTGCAGCAGGTGCCCACCACGGAGCAGTCAAACCTATGCTTCGCAACAGGAACGAGAAACACCCTCCCTTCCGCGACCCTGCGCTCGATCCTGAACCAGCTGGCGGAGTACATGGTGGCGGCGACCAGGAACCCTTCCACCTCGTCCCAGTCGCGGCCCGGCGCGGGGGCCGCCGACATGCCGAGGATGCGGTGGGAGGGGTGCGTGAACCCGTCCTCCTGCGTGCGGACCTCCCCTACAGTGCCTACCCCTCCGGAGAAGGACATGGTTAGGAATGAGATCTTATCAGAGTTTTCGCCGGCGGGGAAGAGGAGGAGGAAGGAGCCGTCGCGGAGGCGGAGGGAGACGAGGCTGTTGTTGGAGAGGGGATCGTCGTCGGCGGCGAAGGAGGGGTCTTCTCGGGCCTGGGAGGAGAGGCGGATGAGGGAGGAGTTTGGGAGGAACGCGGCGCTCGTTTCGGAACTAAAGAAGGAGCGGACGCCGTGGAGGAGGGGGCCGGGGGAGGGGGCGGGGGGAGGGGCGGAGCGGAAGAGGAGGAGGAGGCGGAGGGAGTGGGGGTCCGGGAGGAAGAGGAGCGGGCCGAGGGTGGTGTTCGACGGATCGTCGCTGAGGAGGTTGGGGGCGGGGAAGACGGAAGAGACCGGCCAGAGGGACCGCCACTCGTCGGAGAAGTTCATGATCGATTGATTTATTTGATGGCCGCGCGAGGGGGGGGGGGAGGAAAGGGAGGAAGAAATCCTAACCCTAGCTAGGGTTTTAAGTTGGAAGAAGAGAGTGGCTATGTTGGTGGGAGAGCCAAAACATACTTGGGTTAAATTCAAAATAGAAACTTTCGTTCACACACCGAAATTTTGCTATATTTAAGCAGAAGAGGGAACTTTTCTGAAATTTACACAAAAGAAGATGGGACACCATTGTTAACGGAGTTCAAAAATAATTTTGGATTTGGCACCATAAGTGATGGTGCCCCAATTTTTAGGTTTGGCTCCATCAGCAATGGCATCCAACAATTTATTTTAGACTTGGCACCATCATTGATGGCACCAAACATTAATTTTATTTTTGCATGCATCAGCAATGGCGCTCAATATCAAATTTTTTTATTTTGAAATGGTGAAGGTTGATTGATTCAAAGTTGGAGGAGTTGATTGAGGATTGAGGCACGGATGGGAGAAGAGTTTGGATTGTGCTATATAGGGTGAAATTTGAGAGAGAACCAAGCATCCCTCACTATAGTTGAAGAGTAAAGAAAGTAGAGGAGAGAAAGAAGAGAAGATGAAGAAGATGGATGCAGCAAAATGATAGTCGTATTCATGGCGGATCGATGGCTCAAAAAAAGATATAAGAACGAAAAAAATTCACATATCTCGACTAGTATTTAGTGAAGAGGTAATCTTTTTGAATTAATTGATTTTTTATTTTATTTACTTATTATAATTAATTGGTTTGGTCCTACTTAATTTATATTTGTAGTTATACGATTATAAGTGCAAAGTACGGTTACGTGAACATGGTCAATAGCGCAACGCATCAAACTATGGCATATGCGAGTTAACTATCTACCAAAAGGACTAAGTTTGTGCTTTTGGTTTTCAATATATAGATGAGTTACGGTTCCTGCAATACTACAGAGATTTAATATTTAGTTTGGATGAGCGTTAGTGGTCCCAATGCAACACTTTTCAGTTGTCGGTGGAAGAAATGATCATTACTCTATGGGATGTAGCCAACATTTTATGGTTACCTATTACAGGTAAGATAATTTATTAAATTATTTTCGATATCTTGATATATGTTATATAATAATTTAATTTAATTAAAATTACAGGTGACCCTATATATTTCGAAGATCGATTAGATGTCGATGGTCTTGTTAGGCGATATCTTGGTGTTGATCCGCCAGAAAATTTGAAGAGAATGTCAGACATCAGCATACGCTGCTAAGTGGAAACTGACAGACAAGTTAACGTAGATAAAAAACTGGTATTAAGTTTAACTCATTTATTTATATTTAGAACATGGATCTCATAGTTCGATCGTATTCAGATTGTTTGTTGCACAAGGGCTTATCTACTTGCTCTGTGTGGTTCAGTTCTTTCTTTCAAACAGAATTGGATGTAGGATTATTGTTCATCTTCTACCTTTTTTGAAAATAAACAAACCATGCATAGGGAGCATCAGTGTTATCATATTTGTATTTCTCCCTTTCGAAGTTTGTGTCTATGACCTCATTGGACAATATGAGCACAAACCTTACTGGATGCATGTCACTCCTACGGGTTTTTTTTATTATGTTAGTACAATATTATGTATCTTTATAGGATATAATTTTATCATGTTGTTTCTCTTTAGATATGGTCCTATGAGCATTTCGCTCTCAGTAGACTGGTGACCGGTATTACTCGTGAAGTGGATGCCTTTCCGATAGGTAGACAATGGACGACTGATATAGTGGACACATTGCCAATATCAGTTTGTCTCCATTTATCAAGCACAATTTGATTCTCTACAGCATGCAGAGGTAAAATAATTTTAGTTTATTTTAATTTATATTTTTTTATTGACTCTACAATGTGTCAAATAGGTTATGTGGATGTCATATATTATACGTTTTGATGCTCCTGACATTCAAATGATGTTGTATTCATATAATCATTATAGATTTTTTTTTATCTTATACGACTATCGGACCATGTACCACCCAGTGGATCGTGTTCTTTAACAGTTTGGATTGATACAAATTATCCCTGATGCTCCAGCGACTATGAGTTATAACAAAACTCACGGCCTTTCTAAAATTCATGGTTTACTCCATAGATGGGATACGAGATACGAGTGACATAGTGTAAAAAAATATGTCTCAGTGAGTCCAATCCTCGGATGATTATAAGGTTAAATTTTATTTCTTATTTCTATTTAAGTTTGCAATTGTGTATTGATAACATTTGGTTTAAATGATGTAGGTTTAGATGTTATTGCTTACAGACATTGGCGGGGAGCACCACGTGTATGCAACAGAGCATATAGATTTGAGGAGTTGCAGTTCCTTAATAGAGTCGTAGATGACTGTAGTATGCGTGGATTAGTAAAGAACCTTACCGAATTTTTAAGTCTTTATTTATTTATCATTTGAGTATATTTTGTTTTAGTTGATTAATTTGAACAATTTTTAAATTTCAGCGTACAGAAATTGATCAAGCAATCAGTAGCAGAGATATTATAGTATGCATTGGTCTTTCTCGACGGATTGGGGCTGTTATGGATCGAGATATTATACATGGTTCTGCGTCCTATATGCCTTCTATATATATACCAACAGATTATCCAGCCGGCAACGTTAGCAGAGACGAAGTCGTAGGCCCGCTGCTCAACATGCTCGAGAGGGGGCATCTCATCAGCCTGGAGAGAGGACATCTTATCAGGCTGGAGAGGGAACTTAGTACCATGTTGGCGAGAGCAGCTCCCAAGTCAGTCCTACAAATTGGTTCAGGGATGTGGAACAGTAAACAGTTGTTGTCGAGTCCATCAGCTTCAATGCCAAGTCAAGAGACCCAGTGGATGTCGACTCCAATGGAAACTCAGGAGCTCGATAGTTCATATTCAAATCCAGACTCGGAGAATACGGAGGAACGGAGAGACTAACTAGGCCTCAGGCGTACTGTACGTACATAGGAGTTATTTGAGTTGGTTTAGACATGGTTGTAGCTGACTATGTAGACATATAGAGAATGTATATTTTATTATCTATTTGAACGTGTCTATTTATCAATTAACTACATTTTATCATTTAAGTATAGTTTAATCAGTATAACCAATAGAAAAATTGCAACACAAGAATGTCTACTTTAGAAGAATGTCTATTTTATTATCAACTTGAAAATAATTGCAACATCACAAATTTCTACTTGATAATAACTGCAACATCAATTAATTATCAAATTTAGAATAAGTACAATTGAAATCTCTTGTAAGTCCACCACGGCTACTGTCTTGGCTGACTAGTACATTTTCTTCTGTTGTGTCTAAGTCTACCACAGTTACTGCAACGAAAATCTCTTGTAGGTTCATTCTTCGACGGGATGTGGTTCTTTGGTCTTTCAGCTTTGCGTCTAACGTCTGGTACTCCAGTTTGTCCTCGCACCAAAGTATTTTTAAAATCGTAGGGTACTGGAATTGGTTCCATATGCGGCTCATACACACTTTTCAACTTGTCAGTAGAAAATATTGAAGAATAAAATTATCAATACTAACATTGGAAGATTTAGAGGCATAACATGCATGTACACATGGTGTCAGCGTATGATACCACCTTAAACATGAACAATAGTTCTCATCTAAGTGTACTATATACGTTCTATTTGTTTTACAATCTAACATTTCAAATAGACAACTATCAATGCGCAATATTTGTAGGTAATATTTTTGTCTATTTATGCTTGCCATAGTTTTTAATATTCTCGGACAAAACTGTATTTCTAGGTTTTGAGCATTTTGTATTTCTTCTCTTGAAGCGAGATAATATTAATTTGCTCTAATGTCGTCAAGTAATATTGTTATTGGTTTATCACGTAGATTCTTAACCCAGTTATTGAAACATTATGTAAGATTAGAAGTATTAATATCTAATATAGAACGAGGAGAATAAGCACCTATCCAATGTTCAAAACTGCAATTTGATCATTCACTCCAACAAGCAGTCAAACATGTCAATGTTTTCGGCTTTAATGATTCCAAACCAATATTCAGCTTCTGTTTTGTTATACGAACTAGCAAGGGAGTCTAGCAATTGATGAAATTTCTTAACCTTGGTAGCATATTTCAATTTTTGTTTAAAAGGGTGAATACAAAAAAAATGTTGATTCTGAAAAAAAAACATGCATAACATTTATCAATCTCTTTTGTTTATCAGATATAAATAAAATTTGACTTCATTCATCAAAATAGTTTTTTTAAAAATTTTAAATTATTTAAAAATGATGTCCAGGAATCTATGGTTTCACCTTCAGCAACAGTATAATCAATTGGATATAGTTGATAGTTATGATCATGATCACAAAAAATAAATAAAATACATTGTTATCTAGATGAAAGAAAATAAATAAAATACATTGTTATCTAGTACGGTTCGGGTCTAAAAATAATCGGGTCGATTTCGGTTATGAAAACCTGCTTATTTGTTATTCAGTTTCGGGTTCGGCTGCGGGTTTCGGTTGAAAACTGAAAACCGATTAAGGTTAAAGACATTTACTAATATACCCACTTCCAATTAGATAGTTACATGAATACCCCCACCGCGCGACTTAACCTAAGTATAAGAATACTTTTTCTCTCTCTCTCCTCTCATTCTCACTTACACCACCCCCTCTTATTATCACTCACTCACCACCGCCTATCACTCACCACCTCCTCTCATTCTCACTCACTTACCACTATCTTTCAGTGCTCTCACCACCGTCGTCGACAAGATGGACCAGCAACGTGTTCAGACCAAATCCCGGACCTCGCCAACCTGACCAGTCTCGCGTCGTTCAACATCAGGGACAACTCGCTCACCAGACCGGTCCCGACCTTGCTGGTCCACGGCCCCGCCCTGCGGAACGCGTCACTGGCTGATGCTGGCGTTCGGGAGTAGGGTGGTGGCCTACGTTGGCAATGGGAACGCGTTCTTCAGCGCTAGTAGGGAGCGGTGCAACCCTAGGGTGGACGTGCTGCTCGAGGTTGTCGGCGGGTTCGGGAACGACCCCTGTTCTCCGGAGTCGACAAGCGGTAGAGGTTAGATATTATGTTCCGTCCATTTAAATTTGTGTATGATATTTTTTATTAATATATTTTGTAAGATTTTCAAATTTGTGTATGTTATTTTTTTGGAAGCATATATAAATTATTTGTTATGTCCCCTCCATCTAAAAAATTCGGTTCGACCGATTAAACTGAATAAACCGAACAAAGAATTCGGTTTTGAAAGCTATTGTTTGTAGTAGTCTTTAGAAAGCATACGCTACCTGGATTTGACTCGACAATTGTAAAATCATATTCTTCAAAACTAGCATATGTGTTAGCATAATTACCAGTTATTTCAGCTAATATGTCACGACCCGATCCCAATAATTTGGGTCTAGTCGGATCATGCCCAGCCTGCACCGTTGTTGAGACGGCGGCAGTAAGCTGTTCAGTAGCAGGTAACCATACAACACAACTATTTGTCACAACTCAATATCGGAAATAAACTTTATTAAATTTTGAAATTTAAATACAAAAGGAGATTGTTCTGAAATGAAATACAGAATTTGAATTAGCAAAATGCAGAAAAAGAAAATCTATCTATCAGCCGGATCATCGGCCTCAGTCCCAACGTCCTCATGTGGGGACTCTGGCAGCACAATCGGATACAAAACAGGGTCGTAGTAGCTGTTGTAAAACCGATCTATATCCTCAATATCCCCTAAAAATATATCTCCAGTCAGGAGGGAGCAAAGTACAATTCATGCTAATTTTTAAACAGTTAAATAAGTAATAGAATCATGCAGTTCTAAACAGTTTTAAACATGAACAGTTTGTTACAGTAAAAATAGTGATTTGAACAGGTAATGAAATATAACCGGCTTAGGTTTGTTACAGGAAGGATAAGGGTTTTTTTTACAGTATGGTCATAATCATTACGCTATTCCCCAGTCCCCAGTAGTTACAGTACAGTACTCTCGGAGAGAGTTTCGTGTTTGCATCGTGGTTTAGACATGCAGTAAAGCGATTAAATAAATAACTGTAAACTAACATAAACTATACTTGCCTCAATGAAAATGACTGGAGAGGTAGAAGGCTTCGAGACGGGAAGTTAGAGTCGTCCTCGAATTCCTACATTCGAGAAATTGACTCAGCTTTCAGGTTAACCAATCTAGCTACGCTAGTTGAAATCTCTATTTGTGACCTAGTCCAATTTTAGTTCTTTAATAAACCAACCACAGAAAAACACGATTATTGTGCGTTGATTTAATACGAGGAAAAAATGTCATTTTAACTTTGAATTCAGAAAACATCGTCGCTGCCAGATTATTTATGAAAACTTGGTAATTTTTATAAATATAAAAATAAAACTAATTTTTCTTATTTAGTGAGAAATACGTGACTTTTTAATTATTAATAAACTGGTCAATTTTAAGATGAGAAAATATTAATTAATTTTATACGAAAATACTTTTTAGTCAATTTAATCGTTTAAATAAATAAAACTCGTAAAACCAGAAAAGACAAGAAAATCTAAGCTATTACAGTCACAGACCACAGCCAGCTGGGCTTATGCCCATTACAATTTATTTACATAAATTGAAATAAGATAAACTGCCGTTAGTCCTAAACTGAAATATTAAATAAAATTAAACAAAAATTAAATATAAAAATAAAGGTAAATAGTAGAGTCTCAGATATGGTCCAATCCTCATCTTGGCTAATTGTCTCAACATCCGGGCTGGGCCGGTTTCGTTTGCACTTAGCCGGGTCCATTGACCGATACGGTCGTCATCCAAAATCAAATATCAAATAAAACTCCGAAAATCATTTTAAAATCATTTTTAAAATAATCTGAAATTTACGGAAAAATTCGGCAGCATCTCCTCTATTTTTGGTCAACCCAAAAACTGGGAATTGGCGTCGATAATTTCCTGCAAATCCCAAACCAGGGAAAAACCCGAATTTTTATATATATGAAATCCACAACCAATCCACAGAATAATCGGGACGACCCGAAATAATTTCGGAAGTCCGATTCCAATTCCACAAATCACATAACGCTTCCGGAAAAATCCGGGAAGCCAACACATACCAAAAATCAATTCCCGAAATATTCCGAGAATCCAAAATAATTCACAGGACCTTTCCGAAAGTCCCGAAAAATTACGACGTCGCTAAAACCGAGTTCCCAAAGGGAATCGGGGACCATTTCATCATCGACAATAATAATAAAATGAGTGGGACAGGGGGTTATACCTCGGATTGCTCGGCTAGAGCTCTCAGATGAAAAATAGAAAGAAAATGAGCTCCAAATCAGCGAACGTATTCCCGAAACAGCGCTGAAATCAGCAGCGTCGTCGAAGAACGCCGAAGAACTCAGAAGCTAGGGCACGACAGGGGTGCTGGCCAAGGAGAAGTGACCACAGGGCGCTGGCCACAGAGGAATCGGCCAACGGGGTGTCGCGGGTCGGCGCGACAGGGCTGGACAGTCGCGCAAGGGGGCGCGCTCGCGGGGGAGCGGGCGCGAAGGGAACCGACGGGGTGGTCGGCCGGCGCTGGCCGGAGGGAGAGGGGCGCGACGAGCTCGGGGGAGCGCTGGAGTGGGTCGCCGGAGTCGGGCGGCGTCGATGGGGGCGGTTGGCCGGACTTCGGTCGGCAGGGGCGTGGGCGCCGAGAAGAGGGCGAGGGTTAGGTGGGAAGAGGAGAGAGTAGTCTTCTGTGAAGAAGAGTTAGAGTAGGTGAGAAAAAATTTGTTCTCTTGTGAGGAAAGTGAAAGAGAGAGGAGAGAGTTAATATTTGTGAGCAGAGAAAGAAGTTTGGTGTTCTCTGATGAATTCGTGAAAGAGGTGGGAAGAGTAGGAGAGTAAATAAAGGAAGAGTGGGGGTGTGGTGTGGGAAGAGGAGTAATTTGAGGGGAGAAAAAGAATGGGTTTTCCCATTGATCGAGTAAAGGGTTGCTGGTCCTACGGGACCAGCTGAAATATTCTTTTCTTTTCTTTTTTTATTCTTAATAAACAAACCAAGTCAAAAATCAGAATTAAGAAAGAGAGGAAAAGGATTGGGTTTGGGCTCAGGCCTGGGTCTGGGTTCGGACTCGGGTCTGGGTCTAAAATCCAAAAATCTATGTTATTTATTTCGAAATCATTTGCACTCAAAAATATATAATAATAATAATAATAATAATATTAAAAATACTAATATTTAATACAAAACACTAATATTAATAAATCACAAAATGTGGATTTCACAATCTTCCCTCCTTAGAAAATTTCGTCCTCGAAATTAAAAGGCAGGATAGGAGAATCAAATAGGTACGGGTACTACACTCGTAACTCAGGTCCAACAATAAGAATTTCCAAGGCATTCGTGGATGAGACGGTTTATGATATCATCCATGTAAAAAAATACAAAAGCGAACCAAAGTACACGAGGTTGATCAGACCATCATGCACCGGTCCTGATTAGACAATATATTAGTGGGTGCACCCAATAAAATACTGTCATGATCAAGCTTGATAAAGAGATAGCTTGCAAAACTAGGCTGACTTAGCAGCATCAGTCAAGTTTAGAACGAAAAGATAAGAAGTAGGAGTTTAAGTGATGGCTCAAATTCTGATCTTCTTCTCACCTCTGACTATGCTTGCAACTGGTTTCTCTGGCACTGAAAGGTTGAGTCCAATCTTCAGCTCTGATTTATCCAGTATGGGACTCGGATCCGGAATGTAGCGTCTGAGCTGTGATACGTAGAAGACGTTGCACACTCTCAAGATTAGCTGATAGAGCTAACCGATACGCTACTTCCAACTCGTCTTAAAACTTCAAATGACCTGATGTACCTGGCTCAACTTTCCTGCTCTGCTAACACTGATCGTTCCTCTGGTAGGAGGAAATTTTCACAAAAGACGCTATCTCCTTCTTCAAACTCCACTGATTGACGATGCTAACTTGGTAGTTATTGTAAGGAAACTCTACAAATTTTAAATGATCTTCTCCAAGACCCTCCAATTTCCAAAACACAAGATCTAACATATCTTCAAGCATCTGGATTATCTTCTTTGATTGTCCGCCGGTTTGTACTCCATAAATCCGGTAGGGGTGCCTCTCGTACAATGCTGCCAACTCCTCGGTGAATAAACTAACCTTGAAGGAAATAAAGTGTGCTGACTTAGTCAGTCGGTCCACTATAATCCAATTGGTGCCCTTCCCTCCTTGGGAACAAGGCAATCCTTACTTAAAGTTCATTGTTATATGCTTCTACTTCCACTCCGAATTTGTCCAGCGGCTGCAACAAACTTGTTGTTCTCTTACTAATTTCCTCATGTTGACAAATTCACATCTAATCCCATACCTGGAATTGTCCTTCTTCATTCCATAGCACCAATCAATGGAGGCATATTCCGATACATCTTATTAGCTCCTGAATATATGGAATACTGCGACTAGTGCATTTCTTTCATCAACTCGTTCCTCCGTTTGTCAGCCGATACGCAAAGTCTCGTACCATTCTTTAGAGTTCCACTGCTGATCAATTTAGAAACCCTCAAGTGTTCCTGCCAACACTTGACCTCTAAGCCTGCAAAGTGCCTCGTTTTGAAACTACGTCCTCTTGATTTTGTCCATCAGCCTCGAACTTCATCAATACTGAATCAGCATCCAGCTCCGTCCTTCTATCTCCAGGTAGTATAACCTCCAGTCCAAGCTTCTCGACGTCTTCTAGTAGGTGCCACTCCTTGGTTAAGAACATCGCCACTGGGTATCGACTAAGTGTATCAGCGATCACATTAGTCCTACCCGGGTGGTATAGCGGGTCGATGTTGAAATCCTTCATCAGCTTCAGCCATCTTCTTTGTCTAACATTCAGCTCTTTCTGAGTGAAGACATATTTCAGACTTTTGTAGTCCGTATATATTTTCACTCCCTTTCCATAAAAATCATGCTTCCATAGCTTCAAAGTAAAAATAATTGCAGCAAATTCCAAATTAGGTGTGGGATAATTTTTCTCATGAGTCTGTAGTTGCCTAGATGTGTAAGCAATTACTTTCCCATGTTGTTGAAGAACGCAACCCAGTCCTTTTCCAGAGGCATTACTGTAAATTGAGAAACCACCGGTTCCTGCGGGTAGCGCAAGAATTGGTGTAGTGGTAAGTCTCTTCTTCAGCTCCTCAATGCCGCCTGACAATCTTTCGTCCAGATAAACTCTTCATTCTTCCAAGTGAGCTTCGTCATCGGCTCAGCAATCTTGGCGAAATCCTTCACGAACTTCTGATAGTAGCCAGCCAAGTTCAAGAAACTTCCGAATTGAACTTGGGGTATACCACTTTTCAACAGCAGCTATCTTCCATCGAAATTTCTTCTCTTGACAACATGGCCAAAAATCCACCTTGTCAAAGAAAATCCACGTTCAGATAACTTACCATAAAACTTCTTTTTCTTCAAAGTTTTCAGAACTTTCCTCAGATGTTCTTCATGCTCTTCTTCAGTCTTCGAATATATCAGAATGTTATCTATGGAGAAGATAAACTGATTTAAATACTCATGAAAAACTCTGTTCATGAGATTCATGAACACAGCAGGAGCATTTGTCAGTCCAACGTCATGACCAAAGAAACTACCCATACTTGGTGTTTGAACACCGTCTTGGAAATGTCCTCCTTCCTGACTTTGATTTGATGGTAGTCAGATCTTAAATCAAACTTCGAAACACCTTAACTCCACACAAACAGATCAAACAGATCTTCGATCCGGGCAGAGGGTACTTGTTCTTTAGTGTCTGGTAATGGATGCACATCCGTTGTTCCATCCTTCTTGGGCACAAACAAGATAGGTGTTCCCTAAGGTGAAGTTCCATCTTGGATAAATCCTAGAGCCTTCATTGATCTGGTCCTTCATCTTCTTGGCCTCCTTCGGGTTGACTCTGTAACATCCTTTAGAAATAGGGAAAGAGCCGGGGACTAGGTCAATGGTGAATCCTATGTCTAGATCTGGGATAATCCGGGAAGACTATCAGGAAAAACATCTGCCATAAAGGTGTAACTAAGAATTTTATTCATGTGGAGAATTACAGCAAAAACTCTTATGATTGATCTAAGGACATCCTGTTACAACTTCCAAAAATTAGATAATGCTATTCAGCAGTCCTAGGTACTATTCTTCATGGTTCTGGCTCTTGCATGAGCAGTCTCCAACTGCTTCATCTTCTATGAACCTCGAGTATGCATCATGCCTTATTGTAGGAGGCAGGGTCTGCTGGATAGGAAGAGAGTCCCTAGGATGTGGCCTAACAGGTGTTGCTGGGATAGGTATTCTGGTATGATGGAAAGATAAGGGACAATCCTTTACCCGATGTTCAGCAGATCCACATACCAAACATTTCCCCAATCTCTTACGACAAATATTGGCTTGGTGACCAGGCCTTTTACAGTAGTCACAAACCAATAGCTTCTTACGATATAACTGCCGGATAGGGCTCAAAATGTCTTCTAGATTTCAGGGGTACCCCTCCTAGGGTGAGGTTCCGCTCCAACTTGGTTTAAGATAGCTAAGGCTACATCATTGACGTTCTTCATGTCTTCTCTCGTGATATTCATCTGTTCCTGCTGGACTTCATCTTGAGCTTTCTGGGACTCCATGATTACTTGAAATAGGACAACCATTTGGGAGGTGTTTGCTGGTACTGGTGGAGCAACAGGAATGGGTACTTCCCCAAGGAAATGCAACTCAGATTGAGAAGAGGTAGGAATCGCCAGTGTAGTGAAAACTTCACTGGATGCATTATGGGGACGGTCAATCAGCTGCGAGGGAATAAACCCTGGACTTGGTTGAGGAGATGGGGTATGATCCGGAGATGACACCTCATCGCCAGCAGGATTGGTCTTGTCAATGGTCATTCTCTGGATGGTTTAGGATGCAAACATAAGCAAGGTATCCTACCAGTCTATAATCAAACAAAAATATTTATTTATAATATATTTCGGTCCTATGTTGTGACAAATTGATGTTCTAGTGTTCTAATTGTTTCTAAATATGTTTTCCTAAGTTGTTGTTCTGACCTGCATGGGCCACCACTGAAAACATGTCACGACCCGATCCCAATAATTTGGGTCTAGTCGGATCATGCCCAGCATGCACCGTTGTTGAGACGGCGGCAGTAAGCTGTTCAGTAGCAGGTAACCATACAACACAACTATTTGTCACAACTCAATATCGGAAATAAACTTTATTAAACTTTGAAATTTAAATACAAAAGAAGATTGTTCTGAAATGAAATACAGAATTTGAAATAACAAAATGCAGAAAAAGGAAATCTATCTATCAGTCGGATCATCGGCCTCAGTCCCAACGTCCTCCTGTGGGGACTCTGGCAGCACAACCGGGTACAAAACAGGGTCGTAGTAGCTGTTGTAAAACCGATCTTTATCCTCAATATCCCCTAAAAATATATCTCCAGTCAGGAGGGAGCAAAGTACAATTCATGCTAATTTTTAAACAGTTAAATAAGTAATAGAATCATGCAGTTCTAAACAGTTTTAAACATGAACAGTTTGTTACAGTAAAAACAGTGATTTGAACAGGTAATGAAATATGACCGGCTTAGGTTTGTTACAGGAAGGATAAGGGATTTTGTTACAGTATGGTCATAATCATTACGCTATTCCCCAGTCCCCAGTAGTTACAGTACAGTACTCTCGGAGAGAGTTTCGTGTTTGCATCGTGGTTTAGACATGCAGTAAAGCGACTAAATAAATAACTGTAAACTAACATAAACTATACTTGCCTCAATGAAAATGACTGGAGAGGTAGAAGACTTCGAGACGGGAAGTTAGAGTCGTCCTCGAATTCCTACATTCGAGAAATTGACTCAGCTTTCAGGTTAACCAATCTAGCTACGCTAGTTGAAATCTCTATTTGCGACCTAGTCCAATTTTAGTTCTTTAATAAACCAACCACAGAAAAACACGATTATTGTGCGTTGATTTAATACGAGGGAAAAATGTCATTTTAACTTTGAATTCGAAAAATATCGTCGCTGCCAGATTATTTATGAAAACTTGGTAATTTTTATAAATATAAAAATAAAACTAATTTTTCTTATTTAGTGAGAAATACGTGACTTTTTAATTATTAATAAACTGGTCAATTTTAAGATGAGAAAATATTAATTAATTTTATACGAAAATACTTTTTAGTCAATTTAATCGTTTAAATAAATAAAACTCGCAAAACCAGAAAAGACAAGAAAATCTAAGCTATTACAGTCACAGACCACAGCCAGCTGGGCTTATGCCCATTACAATTTATTTACATAAATTGAAATAAGATAAACTGCCGTTAGTCCTAAACTGAAATATTAAATAAAATTAAACAAAAATTAAATATAAAAATAAAGGTAAATAGTAGAGTCTCAGATATGGTCCAATCCTCATCTTGGCTAATTGTCTCAACATCCGGGCTGGGCCGATTTCGTTTGCACTTAGCCGGGTCCATTGACCGATACGGTCGTCACCCAAAATCAAATATCAAATAAAACTCCGAAAATCATTTTAAATTTATTTTTAAAATAATCTGGAATTTACGGAAAAATCCGGCAGCATCTCCTCTGTTTTTGGTCAACCCAAAAACTGGGAATTGGCGTCGATAATTTCCTGCAAATCCCAAACCAGGGAAAAACCCGAATTTTTATATATATGAAATCCACAACAAATCCACAGAATAATCGGGACGACCCGAAATAATTTCGGAAGTCCGATTCCAATTCCACAAATCACATAACGCTTCCGAAAAAATCCGGGAAGCCAACACATACCAAAAATCAATTCCCGAAATATTCCGGGAATCCAAAATAATTCACAGGACCTTTTCGAAAGTCCCGAAAAATTACGACGTCGCTAAAACCGAGTTCCCAAAGGGAATCGGGGACCATTTCATCATCGATAATAATAATAAAATGAGCGGGACAGGGGGTTATACATCGGATTGCTCGGCTAGAGCTCTCAGATGAAAAATAGAAAGAAAATGAGCTCCAAATCAGCGAACGTATTCCCGAAACAGCGCTGAAATCAGCAGCGTCGTCGAAGAACGCCGAAGAACTCAGAAGCTAGGGCACGACAGGGGTGCTGGCCAAGGAGAAGTGACCACAGGGCGCTGGCCACAGAGGAATCGTCCAACGGGGTGTCGCGGGTCAGCGCGACAGGGCTGGACAGTCGCGCAAGGGGGGGCGCTCGCGGGGGAGCGGGCGCGAAGGGAACCGACGGGGTGGTCGGCCGGCGCTGGCCGGAGGGAGAGGGGCACGGCGAGCTCGGGGGCGCGCTGGAGTGGGTCGCCGGAGTCGGGCGGCGTCGATGGGGGCGGTTGGCCGGACTTCGGTCGGCAGGGGCGTGGGCGCCGAGAAGAGGGCGAGGGTTAGGTGGGAAGAGGAGAGAGTAGTCTTCTGTGAAGAAGAGTTAGAGTAGGTGAGGAAAAATTTGTTCTCTTGTGAGGAAAGTGAAAGAGAGAGGAGAGAGTTAATATTTGTGAGCAGAGAAAGAAGTTTGGTGTTCTCTGATGAATTCGTGAAAGAGGTGGGAAGAGTAGGAGAGTAAATAAAGGAAGAGTGGGGGTGTGGTGTGGGGAGAGGAGTAATTTGAGGGGAGAAAAAGAATGGGTTTTCCCATTGATCGAGTAAAGGGTTGCTGGTCCTACGGGACCAGCTGAAATATTCTTTTCTTTTTTTTTTCTTTTTTTATTCTTAATAAACAAACCAAGTCAAAAATCAGAATTAAGAAAGAGAGGAAAAGGATTGGGTTTGGGCTCAGGCCTGGGTCTGGGTTCGGACTCGGGTCTGGGTCTAAAATCCAAAAATCCATGTTATTTATTTCGAAATCATTTGCACTCAAAATATATAATAATAATAATAATATTAAAAATACTAATATTTAATACAAAACACTAATATTAATAAATCACAAAATGTGGGTTTCACATAATACCATCTCTCGGGCTCTCCAAGCTTTGGCATAAGAATTCGTATATGATGTTTTCTACATATATCATTCACAACTTGTGATGGACTGCAGGACTAGTTATCCCTAATTATATCAATAATCTAATTTTTGATCCACTTAGCACTAGAAAATGGATGAAATCATGTTGCAAGTCTACCTAAACAAGAATGTCGACTTTCTAATGTACTAATGACAAATATTTCTCCTCTAGCAATCGGTTTAGCATATATTCTCTAATTACAAGTTGGTTGATCACAAGTATATATAAACTTCCTTAGAATTGTTCATACCACTAGTTGAACAGGTAAAATTGTGTCCAATTGCTATATTACTTATAGAAGTTCTAAATTTAGAACGACTAACAAACGATTTCCCACAAATAATTCATGAGTGGTAGCATTATTGACATCATCATCAAAACCATCATCTAAATTTTTAATTAAATCATCACTATTTTCAATAGTTTGAAAATCATCAAAATCATCATTAATAGTTACATCTAATGTATGTTCTTCTTCATGAGCTTGAGTTGGTCAAGAAGAATTAGCATCTGCTTGATAATTAGAAACACGTTGACAATTTTTTTTGAGTCTTGATGCTACTTGAGTGAAAAAAATACTTAAAAATTACAATTGAAAATTAACTTCAAGAACAAAATTCCATACTTGTTCACAATATAATAATAAACAATGAGAAAAATAAACGTGTATTAATATAAATTCATATAGAATAGAAAAACTTTCAATAATCAGACTGCGTAAACTAACTAACGTAATACTACGATCGGGTATAAGAATTTGGGTAAAACCTCCTTCGTAGGGTAGCCAATTTACTGCAGCTCCATGTGAGCACAATATCCTTGGACTTTGATCCATAGAGAAAAAATGTATAGCTTCTAAACTAGAGAATTTGCGAATGAAAGGCTTCTAAATACAGAGATTGTGAGGAAGAATAGAAAGTTTGAAATGTGAATGAAAGTCTCTCACACTATTATTTATATAGGTTCACTCTCCAACGACTCGAAATCTGACCGTTTCACAAATATGACCGTTGACAGCTGAAAAAAAAAAACAAAAATTAATGTCGACGTCATTGCTAATGGAGCCAAAATTATAATTAGTTTTCGATGCCATCAATGACGGCCCAAACTTTAAAAATAGGGGCTCCGACAGCAACGGAGCCAAACTTAAAAAAATTGGGATGCCATCACTGATGGCACCAAACCCAATATTATTTCTGGACGCCATTGATAAAGACGTCCCATCGCATTTTGTGTACATTCTAGAAAAGTTTCGTCTTATGCGTAAATAGAGCAAAATTTCCCCCTATAGATGAAATTTTTTGAATTAAAAAATAAGAATATAATTATTTGAAAATATTTAGAGTCGTGTTAGGAAAAAAAAATACTCGGACACCTGGGGTGATTATTATTCCATTTATGACCGAAAATCGAACATAACCGAATCGAATAAAAGATTCGGTTCGATTTGAAAAAAATTCGGTTCGGTTTCGATTTTGAAAATAATAAAATTTCTTATTTGATTTCGGTTTTTTATTTTATTTCAGTCAAAAACCTAAAATCGAATAAGACTTGTGCAATTATGTAAATATTCTCAATTTTATGAGGGTATCTTGTGACTAAAAATGTTTATATTTTAAAAACAACAATTTTATGTATATATTTTGAAGTCCAACTTTGATAATTTAATAACTAGTCCAACTTTGGCACAACTTTGAAATACAACAAATATATGTATACAATTATAATTTTTAATATAATTTAACCACGATTCCAACTTTGGATCCGAGTTTAGACAATAGAAATATTCCAATCGAAGAAACGAAATAAACCGAATAAACCTATTTGATTGTCCGGTTCGGGGGGTTCGTTTTTGGCTAATTTCGGTTATTCGATTTTTTTTGACTATTTTGGTTTGGTTGATACCGAATAAATCGAACGCTCAACCCTACATGCACCTTGATATATTATGTAAAAATTTATCATTTTATATTATTCACTAACACTAAACGTGGAAGGACGATAAATTTGTTTTTCTGAACTTCTAGGATAAATTACGAGTCAATGCAAAGAAACCTTATTAACTATAGTCAAACCTATGTTAAAATTTTAATAATTTTTTTTATAAAAAATTAGAAATAAAATATTCTCTTCAAATAAATTTCTAAGAATCTTCTTTCATTTTTTTGCTAATGATTATTTAATCCAATCTTTCTACAAATAATAATTATTTATCTAAGTGTTAGTTTATTTATTATATTGATCCTATAATATTTTAGATTAATAATAAAATATTTAGAATAACGATAAAATATATTATGTATCGGCTCATAATTTGATGAGTTGACAATTTAAAATGATAGATGAGACCTCACTACTCTAAATTTTTAAAAAATTCTTTAAAAAATTTGTGGGAGTTCCATAATACATAGTTTCCATTTTCCACGGTCGAGATTCAGAGGGACATGTTCAGAAATTTGTATAGAAGATCCTATTTTATGTATAAAAAAATCGATGTCATATTAATATTAATGGTTCAATGTTTAATGTAATTCTTCTTTTAAAAAAGACCAATGTGCATAAGTAAAAAAAATTAATAAGAAAATATTGTTAACCTTTATGTATTGATTAAACGACTATAACGTCGAAATATTTAAAAAAATAATACTCCAATCTACAAAATCTACATAAATTCATTCGTAGAAGAAGTTTGTTAGCAAAGAGAAAACGAAGCTTGTTAATCAAAATGTTCAATATATATACTAGCAGGAATTTGATTCGAATGCATTTTGGTTTGAATCATCTTTTATTAACTCTTGTTTTACTTGTTATGATTATGTTTAAAAAATATACCAAGTTATTTTTCCAAGTTCCAACCTTATATTTATTTTTCACAAAGGCTACATGATTCTGGCACGTAAAAACTATTTTAACAAAATAAAATAAAATAATACACATAAAAAGATTTAAAAACACATTTATTTCCAAAAAAAACTTGTGTTTTACTTGCTAATTAAAATTTTGTTCAACAATATATCAAATTATTTCTTGAAACAAACACTTTGCCATTTGAGCTACATTAGTACATTGTCATATTTAACTATGCATTATAAAAATAGTATATCAACAAACTTTCAACAGATGAACGTGCTCAGGGCCGGCCCTGATAGTTTCAAATGTAATACTGCTAAGGGGGCATTTGGTACGCGGTATTTATTTTATTCCTGGAAAAATTTAAGGTGGAAATCTATTACCATGTTTGTTTGGGCTATGAGAAATTTATTTCCGGGAATTAGAAATACCCGGATAAATAATTTATCCATAAAACATGGGAATCCTATCCCTTAAGAATAGGTGGGTATTTTTCTTTTGTCCGGAAAAAAAATTGTTTAAACTTATTTTTACTTTTAATCATTTTTGAACTTTTTTCGTTTTTTTTGTTTTTGTTTTGTCGTTTTTTTGGTCATTTTTGTCGTTTTTATCGGTTTTTTTTTTTTTTTTTTTTTTTGAGCTTTTTTGTCATTTTTAGTCTTTTTTTCGTTTTTATCGCTTTTTGACTTTTTGTCGTTTTTTCTCTTTTTTCTCGTTTTTGTTGTTGTTGTCGTTTTTAGTATTTTTTTTGTCCTTTCTTGTCTTTTTTTGTTGCTTTTTGTCCTTTTTTAATCATTTTTTTGTCGTTTTTGCCTTTCTTTTTTTTTTTCGTGTTTCTCTTTTTTGTCATATTTAGTAGTTTTTTGTGGTTTTTTGTTGTTTTTTGTCATTTTTTGGGGTCATTTTTTTTCTTTTTTTTTTTTCTTTTTTTTGTCGTTTTTCGTTTTTTGTTTTTTTTTGTCATTTTTAGTAGGTTTTGACGTTTTTTTCGCTTTCTGTCATGTTTGTCTCTTTTTAGTCTATTTATTGTTTCTTTTTGTCTTTTTAATAGTTTTTTGTCCTTTTTTTTTGCTTTTT
Source organism: Iris pallida (assembly GCA_029216955.1). Taxonomy (NCBI): domain Eukaryota; kingdom Viridiplantae; phylum Streptophyta; class Magnoliopsida; order Asparagales; family Iridaceae; genus Iris; species Iris pallida. Next base: position 25,577 of record JANAVB010010109.1, read on the forward strand.
GTCGTTTTTGTTAATTTTTGTCGTTTTTCGTATCTTTTTTTGTCGTTTTTACCTTTTTGTCGTTTTTTATTTTTTTATCGTTTTTGTCGTTCTTTAGTAGTTTTTTGTCATTTTTTTTGCTTTTTGTCTTTTTTGTCACTTTTTTCTCTTTTTTTTGTCCTTTTTTTTTTGTTATTTTTTGTCGTTTTTATAGTAGTTTTTTTTTGTCGTTTTTTATCGTATATTTTTTTTGTCGTTTTTTTTGTCTTTTGTCATTTTTTGGTCAATTTTTATCATTTTTTGTTGTTTTCTGACATTTTTGTTGGTTTTTGTCGCTTTTGTTGTTTTTGGTTTTTTGTCGTTTTTGTCCTTTTTTTTAATCTTTGTTGTTGTTTTTTGGTTTTTTGTCTTTTTCTCATTTTTGTCGTTTTGGTTTTTTGTCCTTTTTTTATTTTGGCCTTGTTTTGTCTTTTTTTCGTTTTTAATTTTAATTTTTTTCCTTTTTTTTTATCGTTTTCTACTTTTTTTCCCCTTTCCTTTTTGACGGTTTTTTGGTATTTTTTTTTTCATTTTTAGTTTTTCTATATTTTTTTGGGGATTATTTATATAGTCACCAAACATGGAAGAAATTTTTTTCAGATAATTTAATTACTTGAAATTTGATTTCATGAAGTATAGAATTTTTGGCTATATAGTATTTCGCATACCAAACGTCCCATAAATGAATATTGTGAAGTTACTGATATGCAATATCAACAAATGGTAAAATTGTAGCATGTCAGAATTTGACAAAAGTGAATTTTTTTTGTTGTTGAAAAAATTTATAGTATGTTCATGGACGGATCCAGAAATGTATACTAGAACTAGAATGGGCTAGAGTGAGTTGTGGTGGACTAACTCGTACAAAACAATTAAAAAAATAAACTATATAGAAAAAATAAAAGGAAGTTCTTTTTTGGAGAACTGCAGCCCACCCCAGGCGGATCCGCCCCTGGATATGTTGATATTAAACAAGACGAATGAATTTGTATATCCAACATTCAGTATCAACCGATATTGTTGGAGTTAGTGCCGAATTGAACATGTCAAAGTTGATACGATATGGTCAATATGTATTGGTAAGTCTAGAGTTGACTGTTGTCCATTAACTTCAAGAGAGGAGGTCAGCTTGTATATCCAAATTCTAAAGCACGCATGCATTCACAACTCGTTGGGTAAATAATGGTATTTTGTCAGCAGGACCGGCTCTATCGGATTTGGACAACCCTCCAGTTAGGACAACCGTTTCAGACTCCTATATTTTCAGACTCCTATATTTTCAGCTCTCCGTTTCAGACTCCTATATTTTCAGCTCTCCGTCAATATAGTATTTGTTATCCATCCTAACTCCTCTTGTCAGTTGAATTTGCATTCCTCTATGTCCATATTTTGAGTCATCTATGTTCATATTTTGAGTGTTAACACTGGAAAGAACTCGAGTAGCTCAGGAATTGGGAGAGAAATACGAAATCCGAGTTTCTCGTCGCCGTCAGAATCGGAGACTTCAACGCTGCCGTCAATCCCACTCGATGTCAATTTCAGGGACAAACACTCCCGAACACGATATCCTCCTCTCTTTTTTTTGGATCTCTTTTTGGAATCTAGTGTAAGGGACGACCAATTAGCTTCGACTAGGACAATCCCACATCCAGGGCCGGCCCTATTTTGTCTGGTCAGTACATATGTCAAGTTGGTCTCTTCCATACAACTCTTTCTCCATTGTTCTCACCATCTTCCACTTTGCAGGTTGAGATCAGACATTCACTCTATGGTGTGGTCTGCTTGTTGGGAAAGAAACGCGGAAAACCTTTCCCCAAACCGGAGAGTACCTGCGAGAGGACCGAGCAAACAACGCACGAACCAGAAACAACCACACAAAAACAATCCACGCAGACACAGAGAATTTTTGACGTGGAAACCCTTGCGGGAAAAAACCACGGGACGATCGGAGTCCAACCCTGAGAAGCCTCCACTAATGGAATAGAAGAATTACACCCTCTACAAACTCCTCCCGATCCAAATCGGATCCCCACAACACTCAGAGACAAGAACAATGATTACAAGGCTACGAAGAACGAGAACGTCGAGTAGAGATTACCCGAAACACGATCTCCTTCGAATATCGACCTTCAATCCTCCGTCTTCTTCTCCGAAGTTGCAATGGCACTCTTGCCTCCTTCTCTCTCAAACTTGTGTTATGTTGCACTTGTGAATTAGGGTTGAGAAAACTCAATATATATCTCCCTAATCCCGCAACCAACCTGGACCGTTGGATTAGATCCAATGATGAAAACTCATCCAAAATCCCGCTTCAGCCCCCGACAACACAGAGTTCGGCCAGAACTCTGTGCGGGGCAGCCAGCACCTACTGGCCAAACGCTGGAACAACCAGACCGAGTTCGGCCAGAACTCGGCCTGGGACCGAGTTCGGGCCGAACTCGGATCCTCTGCTCCAGAAGCTCCAGCAGCAGCAGCAGCAGCAACGTCGCCTACTTCCCGAGCTTCTCCGACTTCGGACGGCGCTCGTCGCACTCCGGGGTCTTCTCCACATAGGTTGGGAACCCCACCCACTCCAACAAATCTCCCCCTTCACAACTATGGGGAGGACGTCGTCATCCCGACGATCTGCCTGCAGTACTCGAACTTCCCCCTTGGTAGAATCTTCGTAAACATATCAGCTCCGTTGTCGTCTGTATGCACCTTCTCAAGCGCCGCGTCCTTCTTCTCAACCACATCCCGTATCCAATGATACCGAGTCTCGATGTGCTTGGACCGGCTATGAAACGTCTGATTCTTCACAAGGTGGATAGCACTCTGACTGTCGCAAAGCAAAGTATACTGCTCTTGCTTCAGTCCCATTTCCTGCAACAGCTTCTTCATCCACAACAGCTCCTTGCAAGCCTCCGTCGCCGCAATGTATTCCGCCTCCGTCGTCGACAAGGCAACACACTTCTGCAACCGCGACTGCCACGACACTGCTCCTCCCGCAAACATCATCACGTAGCCCGAAGTCGACCGCCTCGTGTCTACATCTCCAGCCATATCAGCATCGGTATACCCGACCAGCTTCGGCTCGTCACCACCAAAGGAAAGTCTCCAACCGGCAGTGCCCTGAAGGTATCGTAGAATCCACTTGACCGCACTCCAGTGTACCCTTCCAGGATTCGAAAGATACCTGCTAACCGTACCAACTGCATGAGCAATATCTGGCCTCGTACACACCATAGCATACATCAGGCTTCCCACAGCTGAAGCATATGGAACCCGCTCCATATCTTCCTTTTCGTCCTCGGTAGATGGACACTGCTCCTCAGTGAACTTAAAGTGAGCCGCGAGGGGGGAACTCACTTTCTTCGACCCGTCCATCCCGAAACGCTGAAGTACCCGGTGAATGTACTTCGTTTGGGACAAGTGTAGCAGCTTGGACTCTCTCTCTCGGCTGATCTCCATCCCAAGAATAGTCTTCGCTGCGCCCAAATCCTTCATAGAGAAGGCCGCGCCCAGTTGGCGCTTCAACTCCGCTATCCTAGTGGCATTTCGACCCACTAATAGCATATCATCTACATAGAGCAATAAAATGATGAAATCATCCTCGGCAAAATACCTCACAAATGCACAATGGTCCGACGTCGTCCGTGCATAACCATGCTCCCCCATAAACGACTCGAACTTTCTGTACCACTGCCTCGGAGCCTGCTTCAGACCATACAAGTTCTTCCTCAACCGGCAGACCAAATGTGACTTGCCCTTCTCACAGAATCCCTCCGGCTGCTCCATGTACAACTCCTCCTCAAGATCACCGTGGAGGAACGCCGTCTTCACATCCATCTGCTCGACCTCCAAGTCGAAACTGGCTGCTAATGCTAGCACCACCCGAATAGACGAATGCTTGACGACAGGCGAAAAGATCTCATCATAATCCACGCCTTTCCGCTGACCGTAGCCCTTGACTACCAGCCTCGCTTTGTATCGAGGGCGAGTAGCATCATCCGTCTGCTTCACTCTGAACACCCATCGATTCTTCAAAGCCTTCTTGCCCTTTGGCAACCGCACCAGATCATAAGTAGAATTGGTGTACAAGGAACTCATCTCCTCCTGCATAGCCACCATCCACTCCTGCCTGTGTTCGTCTTCCATAGCCTCTGCGAAACTTTCGGGCTCTCCCCCCGTCAGTCAGTAGCACATACTCATCCGGCGAGTATCTCGTAGATGGTCGACGATCCCTGTTGCTCCTTCTCAGTGGAGCCACTGGTGCTGGCTGTATACCGACAGCCTCCTCCCCTTCAGGAACTACCTCTCCGGCATGCTCATCCTCCTGAGGGACACCCTGACCACCATCAGCAGGCTGATGATCAAGGTTGGGAGCAACTCCATGTACCGGCTCCCCCATAACTGGATCCTCCGCGATGTCTTCTGGAAACTGCTCGAAGCGAAATGACTCTAACTCAGGCAATTCCTCAGCCTCAGAAGGCGTCTCGGAATCCTGAGTGTTGGTCATGGTCTGATCCTCGACGAACACCACGTCCCTGCTTCTGTAGAGCTTTCCTTCCACTGGGTCGTAGAGTCTATAGCCAAACTCATCCCGACCGTAGCCGACAAAGACGCATCGCCTCGTCTTCGGCTCAAGTTTGGTCCTCTCGTCCTTCGGTACATGCACGAAGGCCTTACAACCAAACGCCCGCAGGTGACTGTATGACGGCTCTTTGCCGTACCATACTTTATCAGGCACATCACCCTGCAAAGGAGCACTAGGAGACAAATTAATAATATAAGCAGCTGTGAGAAGAGCCTCACCCCAATAACTGCCCGGCAAGTTTGCTTCTGACAGCAAACACCGCACCCTCTCTATCAGTGTCCTGTTCATGCGCTCCGCTACACCATTGAGCTGAGGTGTCTTTGGCGGAGTCTTCTGGTGTCGTATCCCTTGCTCTCTGCAATACGCATCAAAGGGACCGATGTATTCGCCGCCATTGTCGGACCGAACACACAACAACTTCTTGCCCGTCTCCCTTTCAACGGAGGCCTGAAACTCCTTGAAAGTAGGCAGCACCTGATCCTTGGTCTTTAAGGCATAGACCCAAACCTTCCTGGAACAGTCATCAATAAAAGTCACAAAGTAAGAAGCACCACCAAGAGATTTTACCTTCATAGGACCGCAGACATCCGAGTGAATCAACTCGAGCAACGCCGGCTTCCTCGAACTTGGGTGACTCTGGAAAGACACCCTACTTTGCTTCCCAGCCAAACAGTGCGTGCATTTCTCCAACTTTGTAGACTTGAGCCCCGGAATCACCTTCCTGTTCACCAAGTAGCTCATCCCCTTCTCGCTGATATGGCCGAGCCGCCTGTGCCACAACTCGGTAGACGCATCACTGACTGCGTTCACCTCCTGTGCCCCCTGTGCGCTCCCCTCCATATAGTAGAGACCGGACTTCTTGCTTCCTCTGGCAATCACCAACGAACCTCTGGAAAGCTTCCACTGACTATTCCCGAAGAGACTGAAGAATCCCTCGTCATCTAACCTTCCAACCGACACCAGGTTGAAACGGATATCAGGGACATGACGAACATCCTTGAGAACAAGAACCGCACCCGTCTTCGTTCTCAAATGTACATCTCCAATGGCAACCGCCTTCGACACATCTCCGTTGCCCATCTTCAACACGCCACAGTCGCCTGTCGTGTAAGTGGCAAACAGTGCCCTATTGTGAGATACATGTGCTGAAGCCCCTGAGTCCACCAGCCAAGAATTGTCATCGCAGGCGAGGTTAGTAATGACCTCATCACCTACGACGATCACATCGCCTCCATGCGTCGAGGCCGCCGCTGTAGTGTTCTCTTCTTGCTTCCCCTTGTCGCCCTTCTTCTCTCTCTTCCAAGCGAAACAGTTCCGCTTGATATGGCCCTTCTTACCGCAATGATAACACTCTGAGTCCTCGTACCGACCCTTGGACTTTCCCCTGCTCTTGTCTCTGCCACCACCTGGACCCCTGCTTTTGCCCCTTCCGCGGCTCTCTGAAACCAATGCCTCTGAGTGGTGGGATGTGGATGAAGTGCCCTGAGAACGTCTCCGCATCTCTTCATTCAACACCCCGCTCTTAGCAAACTCCAGACTGACCACGCCCTCTGGAGCAGAAGCGATCATAGATACTCGTACGGTCTCCCACGAGTCTGGCAAGGTACACAGCAGCCACAGTCCCTGAACTTCGTCGTCGAACTTGACTCCCATAGAAGATAACTGGTCAACCACGCCCTGGAAATCACTCAAGTGATCCGTAATAGACGCCCCATCCTTGTACCGCAGACCCATCATCGTTCGGATCAGGAACAACTTGTTTACCCCGGTCTTCTTCGCATACAAGGATTCCAGCTTATCCCACAACGTCTTCGCGTGCTCAATATTGGCAACGTGGTTGTACACGTTCTCATCAACAAACTGCCGTATGTACCCACACACCTGTATGTGCTCGAACTTCCAGTCCTCCTCGGATTTATCACTGGGCCTCTCGGATGCAAACACAGGTAGATGCAGCTTCTTGACAAATAGCAAATCCTTCATCTTGCTCCGCCAATAATGATAGTTTGTGCCATTAAGGTTCACCATGCGCACCGGCTTCGCGTCCATCTCTCCTCTCTGGTTCCTCTGTCAACTCCTGACACCCTTTGAACCCAAAGCTCTGATACCACTCTGTTGGGAAAGAAACGCGGAAAACCTTTCCCCAAACCGGAGAGTACCTGCGAGAGGACCGAGCAAACAACGCACGAACCAGAAAACAACCACACAAAAACAATCCACGCAGACACAGAGAATTTTTGACGTGGAAACCCTTGCGGGAAAAAACCACGGGACGATCGGAGTCCAACCCTGAGAAGCCTCCACTAATGGAATAGAAGAATTACACCCTCTACAAACTCCTCCCGATCCAAATCGGATCCCACAACACTCAGAGACAAGAACAATGATTACAAGGCTACGAAGAACGAGAACGTCGAGTAGAGATTACCCGAAACACGATCTCCTTCGAATATCGACCTTCAATCCTCCGTCTTCTTCTCCGAAGTTGCAATGGCACTCTTGCCTCCTTCTCTCTCAAACTTGTGTTATGTTGCACTTGTGAATTAGGGTTGAGAAAACTCAATATATATCTCCCTAATCCCGCAACCAACCTGGACCGTGGATTAGATCCAATGATGAAAACTCATCCAAAATCCCGCTTCAGCCCCCGACAACACAGAGTTCGGCCAGAACTCTGTGCGGGGCAGCCAGCACCTACTGGCCAAACGCTGGAACAACCAGACCGAGTTCGGCCAGAACTCGGCCTGGGACCGAGTTCGGGCCGAACTCGGATCCTCTGCTCCCAGAAGCTCCAGCAGCAGCAGCAGCAGCAACGTCGCCTACTTCCCGAGCTTCTCCGACTTCGGACGGCGCTCGTCGCACTCCGGGGTCTTCTCCACATAGGTTGGGAACCCCACCCACTCCAACACTGCTTGATTGTTTGATAGCATTTATTCTGTTGTATGATGATGTAGCCAACAATCACACTTAAAAATAAAATACATCATTTACCACAAAGACAATAGAATTGTTAGATGTATGGTCTGGTTTAGAAATTGAAGCTGGAGTGGACTATAATATGTTATGGTAGACTAAGATACGCTAATCTATGTTATATATATATATATATATATATATATATATATATATTATATATATATATATATATGGAAAAAAATGAATGTAATTTTTTTTTTTGGTGCATAATATATAGTGGGATACGTCCATGGACTTGGATGCATGCACAAATATGGCTAAATGAATACTAGAAGATCTAGAGCCGCCATCTTCTGCCCAAATGGGTAGAGGAGCACAAGGCATGAATTAAGATTAGGACCCGAACTTTGGTCTAGTCCGGTCGCGGTCGCGGTTGCGTCCCGTCGAGTCGATACGTTTATGAATGTTATTATAGATATTTTGATTATTTTGTTCAAAAAGACCAAAAACCTATAATAGTTATATTTTAAGTGTATTTTGTGATCATTTGACACCAAAAATTTTGTACTATAATATGGATTAATTCATCCAAATTTATCACAAACAAAATTTCTACCCTCAATTTTAATATTCTCAATCACTATTGTGATCTCTTCGGTGAATTTTGTTACTTTATCGAGACTGAAGTGCAAATAAATCACAAAAATTCGATAAATCAGATTTTGAACGCTTCAATTTGATAAACACCACCAAGCTGCAACAATTCTACATTCGACTTTGGAGAAAATCAAGTTGAGGTTAGGTATTTTTTTTTTTATTATATTGTATATGTAATTAATTTTGATATATAAATTGATATTTTTTATATTTTTAGAAAGGCATAGCATGGATTCTAATGTGATGTTGGTTTTGACCAAAACTTGATAGTCTCTCGGATCATTAATGTACATTAATGTTTATAAATAAATTATAATTATTATTATGTTAATCCTTTATAAAATAACAAAAATAATACCTCCCAAAAAATTAAAATAAATACTTTTCTTTCAAGTAGATCATGACCAATTATTGGAATTATTTTACTAAAATATATGACTCAAATGATAAGGGAGAGGAAATCTTAGATCGCAATAAAAAAATATACTTATAGCTGCACAATACAATAAATACAAAATAAAAAAAAAATAAAACAAATAAAGGCACGTAAACTTTTAAAAATATTATGAAAGTTGTTATGGTAATGACACAATCGATTCTAGACAAACACAACTAAGCATTGGTGCTCAAGGATCTTCATTAGGATAATTTACTTATTCGTTTGCTCGTAATAAAACTAACTTAACAAGATATATTATTTGTAATAGAACAACATTTTTCATATTTGGTGAGAGTGAAAATTATTATGACTATGCAAGTAGTGCATTAAATTATTGTTTTGTAAAAAAGTGTCTAAATCCATTACTAGAGCATAAGCTTTTGCAATATTTGTAAAAGAAAAAAAAGCTTTGAAACAAAATTTTGAAAATATTAGTATATTTTTTTAACCTAAGATATATGGAGTAGTAAATAAAATTATTGTATCATGACACATTATTTAGATACAAGATGGATTTTACAAAATAATTTTTTTTCTTTGTTTAAGACCATTAAAATCTCCTCATAATGGAATTGCAATCTTCATAGTCGTGGATTTTACAAAAATAATTTTTTTCTTTGTTTAAGACCATTAAAATCTCCTCATAATGGAAGTGCACTCTTCATAGTCGTGGATTTTACAAAAATAATTTTTTTCTTTGTTTAAGACCATTAAAATGTCCTCATAATGGAAGTGCAATTTTCATAGTCGTCTTACAATACGAGAATATGATATTCATAATAAGAAAAATTAATTTCTTTTGATAGTGCTTGTAATAACATTTTTTGTATTGATATTTTGAAATTTTAATTTCTACCTATATTATAAGGACGAGTTTTTCATATAAGATGTGATTCTCGTGTTGTTAATTTCATTATATAAGAATGCCTTCAATATTTGCAAGAAAATTTAGAAATATTAGAACATGTCTAATTATTTAAATACTTTACCAAGTAGATAATAATAGTTTAAACGTTATGTGCACAATATGATTTAAAATTTATAAATTTTATTAAAAATGTACTACATATATGGAATTCTACCGTGTTGCAATTGTGTATCAAATAGAAAGATGTTATTACACATTATAATAATTAAAATTCAAGAAGTGATTACTGATTAACTGAAAATGATTGACTAGTCACTACTTCAATTTTTGAATCTTAGATTCGTTTCACAACATTACAATTTTTTCCGTAGTTTATTATCCAATTTCTCCTTTAGTTTTAATATAGATCACTAGTATTTCTCATTTATTTGAAAAATATAGATGTGTTCCTAGTATTGATTATGTACTTCCTAAAATGGAAGAAATTTTTTGAAAATATTAAAATGATATATATATATACATATATATATATATATATATATATATATATATATATATATATATATATATATATATATATATATATATATAAACCAAGCGGCCGTGTCAAAGACACCCAACCACCGCTTGGCCCGGGGGCCGTGGGCGAACCACCAAGCCACCCCCGTGGGGGCTCGAACTCCGTCCGATGCCCCAAGTGCCGGTGCGCCTACCTACTTGAGCTACAAGCGCCCGGCATATATATATTGTTGGAGTTTTGGCCTTTCCTTTAGAAACTTTAGTCCCACATCGGATAGGCCAAAGAGTTTGTATCTCTATATATTAGCTTTGCTATTATTGGAGATGCACATGTGGTGTGGAGGTGCACATGGGTTTGCCATGTGGGGTTATTTTTCTAATGGGAAAAAGGCTAAAATCAACAATTAAAGCATTCATGCTTTTTGCTCTTGGGAAATTTATTTCCATAGGAGCTAAGCCCCATAGGGGCTTAGCGACTCGGACTCGGGCTCGGGCTCAAGGGCTCAAGGGCTCATGTGGCGTAATGTGGCATTTTGTTGGCGCACTTAGCACGTCAGCATCGTCAGCATCGTCGCTTGGCGCATAGTGCGCTTAAGTTGCGCTCGTTGCGCGACCACGTTGCGCGTTTGTTGCGCTTAAGTTACGGCGAATAAAGCTTTGAGCAACGGTGATCATTCACCCCAGCAAGAGTTTTTCCATCCTTCTCCTGTCACCTTCTTTGTTGGTTTTTTTTTCAGGATTCAATTAGCGCACCTTCGGTGAAGTGTTTGCGTTGATATTATCAGAATTCTATTTGTGCACCTTCTGTGAAGTGTAGCACTAGTAGAATTTCTCTTACGTATCTTCTGTGAAGTGTTACGTTCTGTGCACCTTCTGTGAAGTGTAGCACTAGTTGAAATTTCTCTTAAGTACCTTCTGTGAAGTGTTACGTTCTGTGCACCTTCTGTGAAGTGTAGCACTAATTGAAATTTCTCTTACGTACCTTCTGTGAAGTGTTACGTAATAACGATTGTTTGTACAATTGTTACGATATTTCAGTTTTCCATCGAAAAATTGTGCCTCGGCATTAACATTCTCAAAGCTTTATTGCTACGATGGAAAACGTTAATGTTTTACTCTTCAATTCTGACTTTTGCAAGTTAGAAAAGTTTGATGGAGAACATTACCAAGTCTGGAAGAGGAAGGTATATCTAACCCTTCAACTTAAAGATGTAGATTACGTGCTTCTGGAGGAAGAACCTACTGTTCCAGATGTTGGATCTGCTGCCGCAATCACCGCGGCTACTAAACTGCAAGCAAAATGGAGAAGGGAAATAGTATTTGCAGGCTGCTTATCCTGAATGCTATGGAAGATTCCCTTGCAGAATCATATTCTAAAAAAATATTGCTAGAGACATATGGGAGTCTCTAGAAAAACTCTACAAAGAAGACAAGAACCGCAGTAGTAAATATTTATGGTTGAAAAATATCACAAGTGGTTCTTTGAGGACGAAAAGTCTATGCTGCCGCAGGTGAAGGAGTTCCTGAAACTGCGACAGAAGTTGGAAGACGAGGCAATGCCCCTCCCCGACAAGTTTGTTGTTGGAGGGATTGTCTCAAAGCTCCCCGCTGGGTGGAGCAAGTTCTATACAAACATGCATAGGAAGAAGCTGGAGATCACTCTTGAAGATCTTCTGCAAGAAATCTATGTTGAGGACCAGATGCGGGCTCAACTGAAGGTGGACGCACTGTCCAAGCAATTGGCTAACGCCAATATGGTTCATACCAAGGAACCAAGGGGAAAGCAGGCGGCTTCCCACAGCAAGAAGAATGACCCTGACAATCTGAAAGTCAAGGGAACTTCTATCAAGAAAAAGAAGCCAAAGTCTCAAATGCCTTGCTTCAAGTGTGGCAAGAAGGGCCACTTTAAGAATGAGTGCAAAGCAAAAACCAAGCAATCGGAGCAAGGAGAACCTAGTAAGGTATCTATGATCACTGATGTTGTTGCTATGATTGCGCAGGTTGATACGGTAGGAACTGATGCTGACTGGTGGGTAGACACTGGAGCCACATGCCATATTTTCTCCAGAAGGAGTGGTTCACCACCTACACCCCTACTTCTGATGTGGTTATGGTGGCAAACCAGGCACAAGCTGAAGTGCTCAAGATCGGGACGGTGGTGTTGAAGCTGACTTCGGGCAAGTCTCTGACGCTTCAAGGCGTGAAGCACGTACCTGCTATCGCCAAGAACCTGATCTCAGGAGGCCTACTCTGCAATGCAGGCCTCATGATGGACATCAATGCTGGCCAGATGGTGATGTCTATCAAGGAAACATATTTCGGGAAAGATTTTTATACCGAAGGAATGTTCAAGATTCAGCTTGTAAATCAGTTCAATGTTGTTAATACAATCACTCATTCTGCTTATACTTATGAGTTGTGGCATAATAGGCTAGGACATGTTCATTCTAAACGAATTAACAGAATGTCTAGTTTAGGGCTTATCTCCAAGTGTGGGGGTAAGGTAGAGAAATGTGAAGTTTGTACTCAAACTAAGATCACAAGGAAACCCTTTCCTCGGGTTAATCGAAGTACAGATCTTCTGGAGTTAGTACACTCAGATATCTGTGACTTCAAACAGTTCTCTACAAAGGCCGGGATGAAGTATTTTATAACCTTCATCGATGACTTCTCAAAGTATGCATTCGTCTATTTGCTGAAGGCTAAAGACGAAGCATTCGAGAAGTTCAAGGAGTTCAGAGCCGAAGCTGAGCGGCAGACTGGACAACAACTCAAAAGAATAAGAAGTGATCGAGGTGGGGAGTACAGGTCTCATAAATTTGTATCGTTCTGCAAAGAACATGGAATTGTCAATGAGACTACGGCTCCGTACTCTCCTCAATCAAACGGAGTAGCATAGAGGAAGAACAGAACGTTAACAGAAATGATTAACTCAATATTGTTGACTGCTGGCCTTCCTAAGTGCTACTGGGGCGAAGCTGTATTGACGGCCACTTTTATTCTAAATAGAGTGCCTCATGCAACTTCAGACGTTACTCTTCATGAACTCTGGTTCAAGGTCAGACCTAACTTGAATGTCATTCGAGTGTGAGGGTGTCTGGCATATGTCAAGCTTCCAGATCTGAAGATTCAGAAGCTTGGGACAAGGACTACTAAGACGATCTTCTTGGGGTATGCCGAGAAGAGTGATGCTCGAAGATTCTTGATATTGAGTCAAATTATATCATTGAATCTCGCGATGCAGAATATTTTGAAGACAAATTTGCAAGGCACAAGAATAGTGTTCTTGTGGATGTACTGGAGAACAATGAGGGTGCGCAGCAAACTGAAGTCTTCAATGAAGATGTAGTCCAAGAAGATGTTGTTGAAACAACAATTGAACCAGAACAAGCTGAGCCATCAGCTAAGCGTGTGAGGAGGCCGAAGGACTTCGAAAGTGACTTTGTCATCTATCATATGGAAGCAGATCCGCTTACCTATGATGAGACGATGAAGACCAGAGATGCAGTTTTCTGGAAGGAGACGATTGACAATGAAATTGATTCCATCACCTCAAATAACACTTGGGTGTTAGTTGATCTTCCTGAAGGAGCGAAACCCATCGGATGTAAATGGATCTTCAAGAAGAAGATGAAAGCAGACGGAACTATTAACAAGTTCAAGGCTAGGTTGGTAGCCAAGGGGTTTTCTCAGAAGCAGGGGATTGACTATTTTGATACATATGCTCCAGTAGCCCGGATGACCACCATTAGAATGTTGATTGCTCTCGCAGTAATACATAAGATGGTGATATATCAGATGGATGTGAATACGGCTTTCCTAAATGGCGAGCTGACCGAAGAGATTTACATGCAACAACCATAGGGATTTGTCATCAGGGGTCTTGAAGACAAAGTCTGCAAGTTGGTAAAATCCTTGTACGGTCTTAAACAAGCTCCCAAGATGTGGCATGAGAAATTTGACAAAGTTATAAGGTCAAATGGCTACATGGTCAGCGATACGGACAAGTGTGTTTACACGAAGTTCACTGATGGAAGATGTATGATCGTTTGTCTGTACGTGGACGACATGCTTATCCTGGGTACGGATATTAGCTGTGTCACAGAGACAAAGAAGTTCATCTCAAGCAAGTTCAGTATGAAGGACTTAGGGGAAGCTGATGTGATCTTAGGGATCAAGATCATCCGGACAGACACTGGACTAGTGCTGTCACAGTCTCATTATATTGAGAAAATGATCACTCGTTATGGGTATCGGAATCTTCCAGGGATCGATACGCCGTACAGGTGTGATATGAAGCCGAAGCCTAATTCAGGGAAAAGCATCAGGCAGCTGGAGTATGCAAGCGTAATCGAAAGTTTGATGTATGCTACTACTGTCACAAGGCCTGACATAGCTTTCGTCGTAGGAATGCTGAGTCGTTTCACGAGCAACCCAGGTGCTGAACACTGAAAAGCTGTGAAACGGGTTATGAGATATCTCAAGAAGACTCAGACATATGCACTGTACTACAGCGGAGATTTGCCGGGTAGTGGAAGGCTTCAGTGATGCAAGCTGGTGCTCAGATTTGGAGAGCGAGAGGTCCACAGGTGGATATATTTTCATAATGGGTGGAGCTGCTATATCGTGGAAATCGAAAAAAGCAGACTATGCTCTCGCGGTCATCCATGGAATATGAGTTCTTTGCACTTGATACCGCAGCCGAGAAAGCAGAATGGCTTCGGGAGCTCATGTATGATCTTCCAATGTTGGGGCACAAATACCGACGATACCGATATACTGCGGCAACCAAGCGACTGCGGCAGTGGCATCAAATGACCTCTTCAACGGGAAGAAGAGGACTGTGCGGTTGAAGCACAGGGCAGTACACGATCTTATCAAGAGAGGTGTTATTGCAGTTATTAATGTTCAGAGTCAGGAGAACCTAGCGGATCCGTTCACCAAGGGTCTCAAGTGCCAGCTGGTCGATAACACAGCTTGTAAAATGGGCTTGAAGGCATTCTGATATTAGTTATTGTATTCCTACCATAAAGTTTTATGCTATTAGTTCAAAGATTTATCTACTAGGCATCTAGCTTTTGGTTCAAGGGAGGACCATTAACTGGAAGAATATCAGGAACGGTAGGTACATGTTCTATTGGGCATGGAGAGGTTACGGACCTACAACCACTATTGTCTACTGTTGTTTTCTACGAAAACGGTTCCTGTGGGAAGGATAGCTTAATTGCCTTAATGAGTTCTCAGGCAGAGTAAATGCCTGGTGTGCTTTACAGGAAGCACGGTAGAGCAGCACTACAAGGAGTGAAACTCCATGCTACAGTGGGGTGACTCCACAATGAGGTTCCTATATGTGGGGTGCTGCCCATGAATAGGATAAAGCCTCGGCTTAGCAGGCCAAGTCACAGCGGTGTAGCACCGCAAATAGGCAGTTAGCCTAATGCTGTATGTTAAAATAAAAAGGGGTGTAGTCAGCACTACAAAGAGGAGGAGTTCCTCATGTTACAGTGGCACGACACACGATGAGGTACCCGGTTAGGGATAAAGTCTCGACCCTTGCATGCCATGTCGTTGTGGCGTAACACCGCAGGGAGCTTAAGGCTTCATGCTGGGTAGTTTGGCACACAAAGAGGCGTTTGCCTCATGCTACAGTAGTATGACACTACGATGAGGTTCCCGGTACGGGGTAAGGCCTCGGTTTTAAGCCATGTCATAGCGGCGTAGCACCGCAAGGGAAGCGCAAAGCGCTTCATGCCAGTCTCTTTACAATGAACTCACCTAGTGTGGACAAAGAGATATCAGGCCGTCTCTTGAGGGTAACTTGTAGACGCCCAAAATTAACACTGAAACCAGGCTGGCACAGGGCCTTAATGTGTAGCCAGAAGCACATGTAACTATATTATGTGAGTGAAAAGAATTTCAGCTATGATGCAGAATTCAAGGCTTAGTCCATTCTTGTATTATAGTATGATTTTTGACCCATGCGGGAAGATTCAAGTCGTCAACGACATCCCTCCTAATGCATGATGGACAATTACTGTAGGGAACACTTATTCCCATATATAGAGATATGTGGAGATTGTTGGAGTTTTGGCCTTTCCTTTAGAAACTTTAGTCCCACATCGGATAGGCCAAAGAGTTTGTATCTCTATATTAGCTTTGCTATTATTGGAGATGCACATGTGGTGTGGAGGTGCACATGGGTTTGCCATGTGGGATTATTTTTCTAATGGGAAAAAGGCTAAAATCAACAATTAAGCATTCATGCTTTTTGCTCTTGGAAAATTTATTCCATAGGAGCTAAGCCCCGTAGGGGCTTAGCGACTCGGACTCGGACTCGACTCGGACTCGGACTCGGACTCGGACTCGGACTCAGGCTCGGCTCGAACTTGGGTTCAAGGGCTCAAGGGCTCATGAGGCGTAATGTGCATTTTGTTGGCGCACTTTGCACTTAGCATGTCAGCATCGTCGCTAGGCGCATAGTGCGCTTAAGTTGTGCTCGTTGCGCGAGCCACTTGTGCGATCACGTTGCGTGTCCTGTTATGCGAGCCCAGTTACGCTGGCCCAGTTACGCAGCCCAATTGCAGCCCAATGCACGCAGTGTGCGCAGCGTGCGTATAGTGCGTAGAGTGCACATGTGCACAGCTGTCCCCCTCACTTTTTCCAGTTAGGTAAAATAGTAATTTTCTATTTTATAATATTTTTGGGATTTTATTTCATGAATATTATTATTTAATTATTAGGAGTCGGGTTCGAATTTCATCGCATTCCGAGTTAATTCGGGACCCCGGTGAATTTCGACTTGAGCTGTAATTAACATGTTAGCTAACCATGGCCCCCACACTAAACTTTAGGGTTTAAGAGTTTGGACTAGTCCCCCATGAGTAATTTAGTTTAATTATGATTTTTATTTATTTTTAGCAACTTCCTAAACCTATTTTGGAATTTATTGCATTAGGCTTAGGGAGGGGCAAACTTGTAATTACAAGTACCCCTCACCCACACCCATGCCATGCCTTGGCCGGCCATGGACTAGCCCCCCCCCCCCCCCCCCCTCTTTCTTCTCCACTAAGCAACTCTCTCTCTCTCTCTCTTTCAAATTCATTTCTTTCCAAAGCTTTCTTCCTCAACCATTTCCTTTAGGTATGTTCTTAATTTCTAATCTTTCTCTTTTGCATTTAGTTCATTCACAATAAATGGAGAGGAGAAGATTCTCTACCATTTGCCCACAAATTTGTAGGTTTCCCTAGAAAAATAGGTTAATGATTTATTAGGGTTTAATCCTTTTTGAATGGTATATATATATATATATATATATATATATATATCTATATATATATATATAGATAATATAATATATATATTATATATATAATATATTATATATATATATAATAAGATATATTTTATAATATATATATATATTATATATATATTATATATATATATTAGATATATATAATATATATATATATAAAATATTATATTATATATATATATATAATATATATATTATTAATATATATACTGTGTATTTATGTGTGTGAGTGTGTGTATATATTGATATGAAATTAGTGTCATGAGGATGAGAGTGGTGAGATTGTGTGTGTGTTTGTGTTGTGTGAGGGTGTTGTGTGTTTATATATAATATATATATATTATATATATAATATCTATATATATAATATATATATATATATATTATAGTTATGAGAGTGTATTTATATATATATAAGAGATGAGTGTATAGATATATTAGATGGATGTGTGTGTTTAAGATATATAGAGAGAGAGAGAGAGAGAGAGAGAGAGAGATATGAGGTATATTATATATAAGAAGATAGAAGGAGATGAAGAGAATAAGAAATGGCCACAGCAGCAGCAGCACCTGGCTGCTGCCAGGTTTGAACCCCCCCCCCCCCCCCCCCTTTGGTGTTTGGCTCATTAACCCCTCCCCTTCACCTATCTATATATATATATATATATATATATATATATATATATATAAATATATATAAATATATATATATATATATATATATATATATATATAATATATATATAATATAGATATATGTATATATAGGATAGATTCGTAGAGAGAGTAGAAGAAGTTTATAGAATTAGAATTAGAAAAGAATTAGAAGTTAGAAGGAAAGATTGGAAGAAGTTAGAAGAATAGGAAGAAGGCTAGATAGGAAATAGGGGAAAACCGAGTTAGAGGGCAAACGGAGCTCGGAGTATCGGAATGAGTTGAAACTTGGCGTGGGGCAAGAATACGTGATTTAGATTTTACGGGTAGGCTCCCGGTGGAAATCGGGGTTGTAGGGCGCCGGTATCGAGCCGTACCATTGCGTATCTTGAAATATTCAAGATACCGGCAATGGGCCGTAACATGGACTAGATGTCCACTTTACTTAGGTATCTTGGTAGGTAATATATGTATAGGCTAGTACCTTACTACCCTAGGGAGCTCGGGTCAAAATACCAAGCGTAGGTAGGCTAACTTGATAGTTGCCTAAGCTAGAATTTTACCCTTTTTAAGGGTAAAATAGGATATTGGCCTACGGCCAAGATATGAGTTTCGAAGTCCAAGATGGACTTAGATATGGGTTGTAGAGGTTGATAATAGTTAGAAATAGTCGCCTAGACCTAGTCTTGGCCCCGGTTGACCACGGTTGACTTTTTGGACCAAAAGTCAACTATGGGTCAACGCTTTACCCAAATTAGTCCCAATTTCTATTAGACTTGTGTAGTTGACCAAAAGTCAACTATTAGTCACCATTGACCTAGGTTGACCATGGTTGACCTAGAGTTGACCAAGTTGACCAGGGTTGACCAGTTGACCAAAAGTCAACTGTAGGCCAACTCTTGACCCCGTTTGACTTTCTTCGACTTGTTTTGACCCGTGATGACTGGTATGACCTAGGATTGACTTGGTTAGGCTTAGATTGACTTGATATAACTTGATTTGACCTAGATTGACTTGACAGGACTTAGTGTGACTCAGTGAGACCTAGTTTGACCTAGATTGCATATCATTCATTGTAAATCATTCCTAAACTTGTTTAAACCTAAATTAACTTACAGTATCTCATATTTAGGTCTTCTGATACCGCTCTGAGCATTGATATCCTACAGCTCAGGACAGCAGGCGAGTACATTCACTGATAGTTTTATTGTCTTGATATTTGCTATATCCGATTCAGTCGTAGTGTCTTACTTGATTCTCAGACACGATAGTTCACGGACTAGTATTGTCGGATTCCTGTCATGAGATGTCATTCCTGGATTTTGGGATACTGGTACTTGCTTAGTCTTGATTCTCGTACTTGTATTGACGCCGATTCCTGAAGAGGACTTGCTCCCCTCTTTGAGAATCCCGCGTCATGACGTGCTATGTCCGGATCCGTATACTATTCGGGGAATGGGAATATTATAGATAGTGTGATCAATGCCCACCTTGAGTTACTACTTGTATCATAGCTATACCCTCACCTCACGATGGGTATAGCCTGACCTGTGCTACTACTTGCTCCATAGCTTACCATCCGGCCGGGCCGAGTCCACGTACTTGTAGCCGGTCGGCTGGAAGCCTGATTCTTGACCCATACCGATCACATTAGGCTATAATTTCGAGGCACATTTTATATTTACTTTTCTTGTCATATATTCTGTTCTGTTCTATATTCAGTACTTTCTCACCATGCATGATATACAGTTACTCACATGCTCTACATGCCTTTATTGTACCTTGATTGGAGACTAAGTTCTGCTCGAGAGAGTTACAACCCCGTCCTTGTTTGGTTTAAGGGTTGTAACTCGGCTTCCGAATGGTTCCCAAGTCTTCATATATCTTTGTCTCGTAGTTCATTATACTGTCTCTTATAAACTTGTCAATTCACATGGAACTGCTGTTAGTGTTTGTACTTGCTCATTTTCCTGACAGGATACCGTTATGATATATTACAGATGATTCTGATACGGACTGCTCGACCTATTATGGGCTCGAGTTAGATGGAGCTTTGGATCGTGGCCTTATAGTAGAGCCACTAGATTTTGTACTTCCAGAGTAGTGTAGGTTAGCTAGGTTTGACTGGACTGCGATCCAGCTAGCTTATCAGACTGTAGTTTCTATATTCTATTTTGATACCCTGTGATGTTGTATATATCTGGGCTTGTATTAGACTGTGGACTTATTACTCTTTCATCTATCATATGTCTTTCCTTCTGAGCTATCTACCTTAGTTTTATTCTGTGATTGAGACTATATTGATATGTCACCTCCATTCGAAGAGTATATACTGTACAGGTACATTTTAACTGTTAGTCATAGTATTTACAGACGTTATATACAGCGTTCTACCGCCGATACTGCGGCGTAGGCTGGACGTACCCACGTGCTCGTGCCCCTCATAAGGGTGCGGGTCGTGACACGTTTTTGTGGTGGCCCATGCAGGTCCAGTGTCGCAATTAGTGCGATCTCGTAATGGTGCTCGACTTAGAGTACTAATTACGAGCCTGCAATTAGGACGTAGGACCTAGGACATGATAGGAGTTTCTCAATCACACCTAGGAAATTTCTGATCTTTTGATTATCATGATTATTCATCTTGTATTAAATTAACTGTCCTTCTTTGATAATCTACTCATGTGCCATATTGATCTCTTTGTTCAATTCGTCTCCAGGATGACGAATCACCCGCAGGCCACTGGATCGAGTAGCTTGCCTGAGAGATCTGATCAGGCAGAGGAGGAGGTTCACGAGACTGCCCCCAGTGATTCTACTATTCTGGAGACCCAGGCAGTTGCACAGGGAGGTCTACCACCTCCACCCCAGAGGGTTACGGCCGTTGTTCCGGAGATACTGCCGCCACCACCACCGGTACCGACGGATACATCATATGTTCCTTCTCCTTCAGCAGATGATGGAGACACAGCGGGCCCAGACAGAGGCATCGCAGCGCCAGTCGGAGGGTCACACCGACAGATCGAGATGCTGAGAGAGTATGGAGAACTCGTATCAGCTTGCCCTGGCAGCAGTAGAGAGAGTGGCACCGGGTACGGTGCAGGGCCCTACTGGCCAGCAGCCGTACCAGCAGCAGTCCAGGCCGGGACAGTATTGGACTTCAGAAGATGAGCTCCAGGGACTTCACAGGCACGGAGGGCATCCTCTATGCAGATGATGGCTGGAGGATGTACAGCGGAGCATGGAGCTGGCAGAGCTTCCTAGAGCACTTTGGGTTTCGGCCGCAGCCAGCCGATTCTTCGACATTGTGCTGACATGGTACCGCACGGATCCTCGTGCGTCGATGAGAGGGCTGACTTGGGAGAACTTCTGGAGGCTCTTCAAGGAGAAGTTCTTCCCGGACGTGGCTCTTACAGCATTGGAGGGCCAGTTCGTGGGTCTAGTGCAGGGGAACTCGTCGGTGGACGAGTATGCAGCTGAGTTCTTCCGCCTTAGCAGGTTTGCTCCCGATATGATCCGGATGAGGGGCAGAAGGCTCGTAAGTTCCGCAGGGGACTTATTCATGCAGTGCGCACCCGCACCTCGGGTCGCCGTGACGCGACGTTCGATCAGATATTGATGGACGCGCAGATCGCAGAGGAGGACTTCGGCCTCAAGCCGAAGAGGAGCGGAGATACTATGGGGCGAGTTCCAGTGCGGGACCGCCAAGCGCCCCCATTCAGCAGCAACAGCAGCAGAGGCCGTTTCAGCAGCAGCACTGTTGCAGATTCAGCAGGCACCGCGCGTGCCCAGCAGCATCAGGGTCAGGGCCAGAGGCAGACCCAGCAGTGTGCTTTCTGCGGAAAGACGAGCACAGCAGAGACGTATGCCGGGAGGTTAGGCGCTTGCTATTCTGCGGAGGGACCGACCACCAGCTGAAGGGCTTCCCTGCTCGGGCAGCCAAGGGAGGCCAGGACAGGGTGCAGCCGGCTAGAGGACCAGCGGTTCAGCAGAGGGGTCCTCCACTCCAGACCCAGCAGCAGCGTTTTGTCCAGCACCAGAGGGGAGCACCCGCGGGCAGGGTGTTCGCTTTGGCAGCAGAGGAGGAGGCGGAGCCCGTGGGAGATGTTGTTGCAGGTCATGTTCTCCTAGATTCTTTCCCTTTTTCGCCTTATTTGATTCTGGGGCGACCCATAGTTTTGTGTCTGTTTTTTTCTCTGAGACACAATATCGCTGATATATGGGTAGGACTTGCAAGATTATGACCGGGGGAGGTATTATCCTGGTTAATAATATTTGCAAGGGGCGAGAGTCACTCTGAGAGGCCGGGACTTGAGTGCGTGTCTGCTCGTAATGCCCCTACCGAGGTACGATATGGTACTCGGTATGGATTGGTTGAGCATGCACCATGCTAGCATTGATTGTAGAGGAGGCAGAGTTCTTTTTAGGACGCGGGTGAGCCAGAGATCGAGTTTGCTCGAGGAGCAGCGGAGCCGGAGGCTGGATTCTGTGGAGCTTTGTTGGCGGGGCAGGATTTGCCACATCCGTTGATTGCTGAGTTCTCGGATGTCTTTCCCGAGGAGTTGCCGGGGATGCCGCCAGACAGGGACATTGAGTTCTCTATAGACTTGGTGCCGGGCGCCGAGCCCATCTCGCAGCATGTCTATAGGGTGAACAACAGCGAGTTGATAGAGCTGAAGAAGCAAGTCGACGAGCTGCAGGACAAGGGGTTCATCAGATCCAGTTCTTCGTCCTGGGGAGCGCCAGTCCTGTTCGTGCCGAAGAAGGACGGTACGTCCCGCATGTGCATTGATTACCGGGCTCTCAACAACCTCACTATCAAGAATAGGTACCCTTTGCCGAGGATCGACGACTTGTTCGATCAGCTGAGTGGGGCAAAGGTCTTTTCGAAGATAGATTTGAGGTCCGGGTATCACCAGCTGAAGGTGAGGCGGATGACATTCCCAAGACGGCATTTCGGACTCGGTACGGCCAGTACGAGTTTACAGTGATGCCATTTGGGTTGACCAATGCTCCCGCGGTGTTCATGAACTTGATGAACAAGGTATTCCATCAGTACCTTGACAAGTTCGTGGTGGTCTTCATAGACGATATCTTGATCTATTCGAAGACGCAGGGAGCATGAGGAGCACTTGAGAGTTGTGTTAGAGACTCTGAGGAGGGAGCAACTCTACGGAAGCTTTCGAAGTGTGAGTTCTTCTTAGACCAGGTGGAGTTCCTAGGTCATGTTGTGACCGAGCACGGGATTTCAGTAGACCAGAGGAAGATTTCGGCAGTGAGTCTTGGTCTACGCCCAGTTCAGTTGTCGAGGTTCGGAGCTTTCTGGGTTTGGCTGGCTATTACCGAAGTTCGTCCAGGACTTCTCGCGGATTGCAGAGCCGATGACTAGACTCACCAGGAAGGACGTGGAGTTCGTCTGGACTGATGAGTGTCAGGCTGCATTCGATGAGCTGAAGAGGAGGTTGACTTCAGCTCCGATCCTGACTTTGCCATCTGGGTCAGGAGGGTTCTCGATCTTCAGCGATGCTTCCGGGAAGGGTTTAGGGTGTGTTCTTCAGCAGCACGGGAAGGTGATTGCCTATGCATCCAGGCAGTTGCGTCCTCATGAGAAGAACTATCCTACTCATGATCTGGAGTTGGCCGCGGTTATTTTGCTTTGAAGTTATGGAAGCATTACCTGTACGGAGAGCGAGTTGAGATCTTCACAGATCACAAGAGCTTGAAGTACGTGTTCACTCAGAAGGAGTTGAACATGCGGCAGAGGCGGTGGTTAGAGCTGATGAAGGACTTCGATATATCCTTGCAGTACCATCCGGGGAAGGCCAACGTAGTTGCAGATGCCTTGAGCAGGTATCCAGTTGCTATGTTCTTGACGACAGATCGTTACTTGTTGGCCGACCTGGATAGTTTGGGTATCGAGGTCATCATTCCGGGCATGGAGATCCAGATGTGGGTTTGCAGATTCAGTCTGAGCTGATGGATAGAGTCAGGTCAGCGCAGTATGATGATGTTGCCCTGAGAGCATCAGGGAGCAGGTGAGGACGGGCTTGCTTGACGATTTCTCTTAGCCGAAGACGGGTCGTTGCGGCACGGTACTAGGCTGTGCGTTCGCGTGGAGAGCTTCGGGAGGAGGTTCTTCAGGAGGCGCATCGCTCTCAGTATTCTATGCATCCTGGAGCCAACAAGATGTATAGGGACCTGAGAGAGCGTATGGTGGTATGGCATGAAGCGCGAGGTAGCTCAGTTTGTATCTCGTTGTCTTGTGTGTCAGCAGGTGAAGGCCGAGAGGCAGAGACCAGGTGGATTGCTACAGCCGCTACCCATTCCCGAGTGGAAGTGGGAGCACATCACCATGGACTTTGTATCTGGACTTCCACGGTCGCCAGGAGGAAGGACGCGTTTGGGTCATAGTTGATAGATTGACCAAATCGGCCCACTTTTTGCCTTTCAAAGTGGGTTTGTCTACGGAGAGGCTGGCTGAGCTGTATGTTCGTCAGATTGAGATTGCACGGAGTTCCGGTGAGCATAGTTTCAGATCGGGATAGCCGATTCACTTCCCACTTTGGAGGAGTTTGCAGGCTAGCTTGGGCACCTCGCTCAAGTTTAGTACTGCTTATCATCCTCAGACAGACGGGCAGTCGGAGAGGACCATCCAGACTTTGGAGGATATGCTTCGCACATGTGTGCTAGATCTCGGGGTTCT
Organism: Iris pallida; assembly: GCA_029216955.1. Lineage (NCBI taxonomy): Eukaryota > Viridiplantae > Streptophyta > Magnoliopsida > Asparagales > Iridaceae > Iris > Iris pallida. The sequence goes on from JANAVB010010109.1 coordinate 50,239, forward strand.
TGGGAGGACCATCTTCACCTGGTAGAGTTTGCTTACAACAGCTACCAGGCCAGTATAGAGATGTCACCATTTGAGGCTCTATATGGACGGAGATGCGTACTCCTTGTCTTGGGACGATGTTGCGAGCGGGCGCTTCTTGGGCCGGAGATGGTTGTGGATGCGGCCGAGAAGGTCAGATTGATTAGAGACAGACTTCGGGTGGCTCAGGATAGGCAGCGGCATTGGGCCGATAGTCACCGGAGACCGTTAGAGTTCGAGGTTAGTTTCAGTTCTTGTCATGTTTGTTGTGATTGTTTGTTAGTTGTGTGTTGAGTTTTTGTCTTGTGTCTAGGTTGGTGACATGGTATTTCTGAGGATATCCCCGACACGTGGCACTATTCGCTTTGGCGGCGGTGGGAAGCTCAGTCCGCGCTACATCGGACCTTTCACCATCTTAGAGAGGATCGGTGCAGTAGCCTACCGACTGGACTTGCCTACCAGGCTCGAGGGAGTGCACAACGTGTTTTGTATCTCAGCTGAGGCGGTACGTGGCAGATCCTAGCCACGTATTGGACCATTCAGCGATACAGGTGGGACCTACTCTCAGCTATCCAGAACAGCCGGTGGAGATTCTGGATCGCAGGGAGAAGGTGCTCCGAACCAGGTCATACCCTTGGTTCGGGTTGCGTGGAGACATCACTCTCCAGGTGAGTCTACCTGGGAGAGGGAGGACGACATGCGGGAGCGTTTCCTTATCTTTTCGCGCCCTGAGGTATAAATTTATTTCCTTTATTCTGTTTGTGATTTCCTGTGCTTGTTGTCTTCAATTTCGAGGACGAATTTTTTTTAAGGTGGATAGACTTGTCACCCTCACTTTTCCCAGTTAGGGGTAAAATGGTAATTTTCCATTTATAATATTTTTGGGAATTTTTTTCATGAATATTATTATTTAATTATTATAGGAGTCGGGTTCGAATTTTATCGCATTCCGAGTTAATTCGGGACCCCGGTGAATTTCGACTTGAGCTGTAATTAGCATGTTAGCTAACCATGGCCCACCACACTAAACTTTAGGGTTTAAGAGTTTGGACTAGTCCCCCATGAGTAATTTAGTTTAATTATGATTTTTATTATTTTTAGCAACTTCCTAAACCTATTTGGAATTTATTTGCATTAGGCTTAGGGAGGGGCAAACTTGTAATTACAAGTGCCCTCACCCACACCCATGCCATGCCTTGGCCGGCCATGACTAGCCCCCCCCCCCCCTCTTTTTCTCCACTAAGCAACTCTCTCTCTCTCTCTCTTTCAAATTCATTTTCTTTCCAAAGCTTTCTTCCTCCAACCATTTCCTTTAGGTATGTTCTTAATTTCTAATCTATTTCTCTTTTGCATTTAGTTCATTCACAATAAATGGAGAGGAGAAGATTCTCTACCATTTGCCCACAAATTTGTAGATTTTCCCTAGAAAAATAGGTTAATGATTTATTAGGGTTTAATCCTTTTGAATGGTATATATATATATATATATATATATATATAATATATATATATATATATATATATATATATATATATATATATATATATATATATATATTATATACCTCTTTTATATTGTTTGGCTGCGATTTTAGATCCTAAAATAAACTAGATGACGTATGTATATTTTGATAACTTTTATGATAAAAATACGAACATTGGGTAGGTAATAAAAAAGAAATTAAAGAATGTTTAGATGTTCTAATAGTATATATGAAGGAAAAAAATGATGGCGAACTTATTCAATTCAATATTTCAAGGTAGTAGCAGCTATAGTTTAAGTTCTATATATTTAATATGCTAAGAGTATAATACAAAATAAAAAACAAAACAATTCTTTCCTCACAACTCAAGAATTTTCATTGTATTTGAACTCCTATGATGAAGATCATGACGATTCTTGAACATATTTTTTAATTTATAGTAGTGGAAAGTACATGGAAAAATTTATTATATACTTTTTTCTTTGACATAGTAATCTTCTAATGCCTCCGGTGGCCATGGTAGCACGAGAATCTTATTTTATTGCAGGTGCAAGAATGCAAGAAGATGCTATTGGAAGTTTTGTAACTCCGTGTTGCTTTCAAGATTGAATTCGTACGAAAAAACAAACTCAAAACTGTAGAGATAAAAGTGTCGATATTAATGAATTGGATTTTAAGCTCTTACTATAAACGTCACTAGAAAAGTTTAATAATAAAAACGAGACGACTTGTAGAGATCCATTTCTATGAAAATCGAAGATTTAAAGATATCGAAGACCACTATCAATAAGGAAAAAAAACTGGATATAAAGACCAAAGAGTAAAATTTAATTTGAAGATAAAATTTGTATTTTCACTCTTTCAACTTTTTTCTAAAAACAAATAAAATAATTCTCAAATAAATAAAAATAATATGTTTTTCTTATTTTTATTAATTATTTTAAAATTAATCCAACCCAAGGTCCAAGGTCAAGCCAAAGGTCCAAACTAATTCATTTTATAAAACGCGTCTAATCAGACACTATGGGCACCAGAATTGGACTATGATGTATCTAAAATGGACCCAGTCCGGTCTAATCTAGATCGGCCCAGGCTGAGTTTTGGGTCGGGCTGAGTTTGGGGTTTTGATCTCTAACTCGACTCGACTCGTTGCTCAAGACCAAACTAGTCCGACCAGGTCTGACCCGAATCCAGTCAAACATGATCAAATATGTGTTTGGGTCGACACGACCCGACCTAGTTAACATCGTGACATACTCCTTGTATAGTGTTCTTAAAAGGAAACCAACATGAATTCAAAACCTACTTGAACTCATGTCCCTACAAGGACTATTATTAAATAGACTTGTTGTGTTTAGTTCATTGTAATGTAATCGTAATCGTAATGGAATTGGATTGTAATGCAATCAAGTTTAGTTTAGGTGAAAAAGTATGACTACTTATCAATAGTGAAAAAAGTAATGCCAATTACATTACGTTGTCCAATCCTGCAAACCAAACGGGCCCTTAAGTGCTACAACTTCTAATTAATTAAAACCTCTAATAATGCCCTCTATTTTTCAGTTAAATTTAGCTAAATAAACCAATAAAACTATCTTAGGGATCTTTTTATTGATTTTATTCAAATGATCGCTCAAGGTGTTATGTTGGTTGGGAGACCTAAAGCCTGCCCTGAGACCAGCCCAGGTCTTATTGACGGTTCAGCCTGCCCTGTCCTGACCCAATACTAGATACATGTCAAGGCCGGCCCGGAACATTTTGATGCCCAGGACTAAATACAAAATGATGCCCCTTCTTCAAAAAATATATTGAAAATAAAGTATCAATTTTTTTTTGCATGATACAATAAGCCAAAGTGAACTCTTTTTGACTGGGGCCTGATACATGCCAATTAACCTTAAATTTTGCATGAATATATCTTGGCAAATGGCAATACTACTTCGAAATTTTTTTTTCGATGCAATATGTTATTTAACATTTTTTTTAAGCTTTTTCAATACTAGGATTGAGATATATGGGCTTGTTTGCCAAATTTATCAACAACATAGAAACTCAAAAAACATTAAAAAAAAGAAGAAGCTAAAATCAGGAGGAACAAAAGTTAGAAAATATTTCAGTTTGAAAACGAAATCATTGTGAAATCTTAAGTGCAAAGATTTATGAAAAGATATTCAACACTAGGAACCTATAATTTTAAGTGCATAGATAAACGAAAAGACTCATCGCCATCGGCTATCAGTATTCAACACCAACGACATGAAGAATTTTTGTGTTTCGATTATAAGCAAAAGAGAGAATTAAAATGAAAAATTCAGGAAAAAAAACTTATTGCTGGTCATCTGGAATCGAAAGCGACGTGAAGAACTTTTTTTCCTCAGAAATGTAAAAGAAAATCTGAAGTGATGGGAAGACTAGTTTTTTTCTTTGAAATTGAAGAGTCGAACGGCTATCCAATTCCAATAAGCCATGCCCTATTTGTTGAATTGCTATAATGATTTTTTTCTGACCTTGGACTTTGAAGAAGAAATCAGAATAACAATATTTCATTATTTGTTATTATTACTAACATTTAAAATTTTTTGGGCCCCTTGGAATTTGGGGCCCAGGGCGCAAGCCCTGTTTGCCCTCCTCCGGGCCGCCCCTGATACATGTTAGGGTTGGTTCGGTTCCCTAGGCCCGGCCTAGTCAAAACTCGGGTTGGGCCGGCCCAGACCCACTTGATGATTCAACTCGACCCGGTCCACTACTAGATACATGCCGGGTTGCGATTGCCTCCCTCCCCCTTTGCTCGATCTGTTCAGAACCCGACCCATTTAGATGCATTTAAAAAAGTTCTAGCAAGTATTATAGGTTTTGAACAATAAACTTTCTAAGCCTTAAAATTTTCACTAGCCGACCACAAGTCCTACATTAGTTTGTTATTATAACTACATATACATATAATATATATACTAAAATTTATTGATTTTTTTAATTACCGAGCCAACCCAGAGCCGGCCCGCACCCAAAACGTATTTGATCCGATCTAGCCCAACCTGGCTTATACGGGTTATGGGTCGGGTTGGATTTGGGATTTAGGCTAAAAGCTTGGACCGACCAAGACTACTTCCCCTGATCAGGTTGACTCGACCCAGCCAGATCCGGTCAAGTCCGATCAACTTTGGTCAGGGAGTGACCCGACGAGGCCAAGCCCAGACTAGGTCAAGCCTGGTCAACTTTGGACGTGGGCTGGCTGACGAGGCCCGCTTAACACCCTAACTGATCTCCCCAATTTACAGAGTAATAATATATCTTGATAAATTTTTATTAATATAAAACAAAGGCACAACCCATGTATTAATGAAAAATGAAAGTTAAATGAAAACATGTGGCAGCTATATGGAGGAGAATAAGAAACTAATCATGTTTATAATATTGCACAAACTATGTAATTTTGGAAGACCAAAAATTTTGGAAGACAAAACTTGTGGCAGCTATATGGAGGAGAACAAGAAACTAATCGCTTATAATATTGAGAGAGAGAAGTTCATTCTCAGCTTCAGTTGGATCTTATTAAAAACTTATGGCAGCTATATGGAGGAGAATAAGAAACTAATCATGTTTATAATATTGCACAAACTATGTAATTTTGGAAGACCAAAATTTTTAATCTTCTTAAATCGTGTGAAGTTAAATGATGAACATGTCAGAATAATAACCAGGTCTGAAACCCAATCCTGCATTTTTTTTTAGGCAAATGTTAAGGGCCACCCCAAATTACTAAGGGCAACCACCCTACTAAGGGCAACCACCATCCTCTCCCATTTTTACTAAGGGCAACCACCACCCTCTCCAAATTACTAAGGGCAACCCTCCTCCTCCTTCGCGCAGCCCTCCTCCTCTTTCGTGCAGCCCTCCGCAGCCCCCCCTCCGCCCGCCCCCTCCCCCGCCGCAGCCCTCCCCCGCCGCAGCCTGCGAGCAGCTGCTGCTGCTAGGAGCTGCTGCTGCCGGAGCGGAGGGAGAGCTTGGTGAGGGCGGTGAGGGAGGAGAGGGAGGGGGGATGGGGCCGAGAGGCGGAGGCGGAGGCGGGGAGGCGGAGAGAGACGACGCGAAGGGGAGTGGTGGCGTTGGTGGCGGAACAGGTGACTCCGCGCCAGGAGCACGGGAGTTGGGAAGGGAGGGGTCCCAGGAGAGAGAGGAGAGGGGATCATGGAGGGAGGACTTGAAGGAGAGGAGGGCGGAGATCTCGGAGTCCGGCGGGCGGGGGGAGGCGGCGGAGGATGAGGAGGAGGCTATGGAGACGAACTGCAGGCCTTGCCTGCAGTCCTGTCTTCAATTTGGACTGCAGGCGAGGCCTGCAGTCACTGCAAGTTTTAAAAAAAAAATTTGTCATTCGGGGACTGCAGGCAAGCACTGCAGTCATATATTCACTTTGGACTGCAGGCAAGTCCTGCAGTCCGTCTTTGACAGAAGTGGGTGGCCCTTAGTGTTTTCAAAATGTCAAACTTGTAATTTATTTGAAGTTTTAAGTTGGTTGCCCTTAGTAATTTGGGGGTGCCCTTAACATTTGCCTTTTTTTTATCGTTATTTGATAAAAATGTCCAAGTAAAAAAATAAAATAAAATAAGTTTTAATCATTGATCGTTAATGTTAGCAGCCTTAGGAGGCTTTCTCTCTCTCTATAGCTTTATGTCTCGTTTGGTTTGCGGAATCATCTGGTTGGAAAAGAAAAGTGATTAATTTTTTATGTTTGGGTGCCAAAAGAATTGAGGAGAAAAAGAAAGTGATTCTGAATGGAAGAAAAATTAGGGAGAAAGTGATTCCATCCATCTAAGTAAGGAATCACTTTCCCACATTGAAGTATTCACTTTCCTTTCCAAATTTCTTGGCATATCCAAACAGCGGAAAGGAAAATCAATGGGAATTATAATTTTTCAAAGGAAGAAAATGCCAATGAATTGATTTCTTTTTCCTTCCATTCCGCAAACCAAATGAGGTCTTAGGGTGCTCCTCTCAATTTTGATATCCTAAGAGCTAATGTCACGTACCGCTCCCAGAATATGGCAAGCCGAGTACGTACACCATCCCCAGGCTACGCGACATATGAATACTCTAGTACCCGTATTCGCGATTGTCGTCTGCAAGGTTCTAGGATAGATTATCAAATGTCATAATCTTGTATAAAAATCAATATTATTCTACAAGGGACATCTAAGCTTAAATGGAAAATGAACTACTTACCCAGTGTAACAATTA
>JANAVB010010110.1:2500-34549 GCA_029216955.1 Iris pallida
AGATGTAAACCAATGGGCACATATCACCAAAGATATAAGTATAAGTAGAAATGCTATAGTGATAGTATGAAGATTAGTGATAATGAAATGCTAAACTTAACATATTAGCCATATTCAAAAATATGATACAATCATTGGGCCAACAATCTCCCCCTTTGATTATGGCAAATCGGTTAAGTTTAGTATGGACAGTATAGATGCATGTATCACTAATATACAAAAGACATAAGCAATATCACTGAAAGCATACTACTTAGATTACTTATAAATACATACTTAAACATACTTCTCCCCCTTTGACATGATCAAAAATACGTTCCCCCGTACAAATAGATAAGAAATCAATCTTAAGTACATAAATTAGAGCATGAGGAAGGCATAGACAATCATGATCAAGATATACTAAAGAAAACCAATGGGAGAATGGTGTAATGACAAGTGTATAAAACTACATACCAAATGTAGAGTACGAAATAGAAAATTGCTTGTCATAACACAATATGGTTGGTAAAACCAAAGGAATTTGAAAAATAAGAAATAAGTACTTTACCAACTTGAAATCCAAGGTATAAATCCAAAACACAATAGGATATGAAATATTGCTCTAGTTTTGGAAGAGAACTATGAAATAAAGGATTTCAAACAAGAGCCATGAGGAATAGATAATTGCAACTAATAGATACCAATTGAGATATGACATTAAAAAAACTTGATACCAATGGAAAAGATGTAAACTCGAAACATTGATCAAAGAAACCATTAATAATCATAATTGTCCACAAATAAATAGTGGAACAAAATAAAAGAATGATCAATGTAAAATATTGCAATTGATATAAAGTAATCTCATTATTTACAAAATCTATATGCTTATCCAAGTTCATGCATTTGAACTCAATTACCTTATCATGCTATATGAATACCCTTTAGATAAACATGAAGGTAAAAGAGAAAAATACTTGAGAAAGAGAAATTCAGTCGACTTGAATGCTCCCCCTCAAAGTACTACCAAAGGTGATAAGAATCATGAATTTGGATAAGTCCTCAACAAGGAAAGCCAACTAAATTAAGCATGAAAGAAAAGCCAAACCAACGAAAGCACAATAGTCATCAAGATAATATATGAAAGTTAATATTTAAGAAGATGACTTATTTAATCCATATAAAAGAGAGATAAATGATAGAGACAATAGCATATACTCTCACAACCCTTCACAAATAAAAGTATCATGACCTCATTCACTAAGATATGAAAAAGAAGAAGGTATGGGTCCATGATGAACTAGGTATACGACATATTTAAGGGTATAAATGAATTGAATCAATTAATTTGCTCCCCCTCAAAATATGCATATCTAGTTCCAAAGCACTTATAGCATAAAATAGAAAACTACAAGATCTAGAGGTAAATCAACTATGGATTTTTCCCCCTTGCTCGATGCATATAAGGCTACAATATCGTCAAAAGACGAAAAATATCATCTTTAGTCAAGAAGAGATAACCAATTAATAGCCACTAAAGATGAGAAATCAAAAGAATATTCTAATAAAGCACATATAATCAAAAGATGGCATACATTAGTCTATATAGAAGAATCTCATATTTAAATATGATAGATCAATGTATGTAATCCTTTGAGAAAATGTCATCATGAAAAAGAATAAAGTCAATTAAGAACAATCATGATGATAGACATAATATAGCTCAAAAATAAAATAAAAATGAAACTCAAACATCATGTCCATGATTATCTAATTAAGAAATAATCAACCAATTTATTGCTTTGCATGGATTAGATATGTTTTATCGCATATGTACCCATCAACCGGATAATATCCAAACTTTGCTACTTCTAAATGAAAGACCAATAAAGTTCAAATAGCAAAGGTCATATGTGATAAACCATGAGTAGTCAAAGTAGAGTAATAAATTAACTTGACATTTACAAAATTAGATAGTTTAGGACTACTCAATCATTAGGATCATTCATAAAGGAAACAAATGAATAAATATGATCTAATGAATCTCATCAAGAGAAAATCACAAGTCCAAAAAAAAATCTCACACATTAACATGGGAAAGAGTCAATCTCATTTAAATAATTACAAACATAATAAAGAAGAGATGTAAATGATAATACGATGAAAACATGACTCAAAAAGTGAGAGAAATTTAAGAGAGACTTGCTAATGACTAGTTATGGAAGAGAGTTAAAACAAGGAATCACAAACCTCTAAGAGAAAACAAGATTTAATAAAGAATTTGTAAAACTAGTTTTAGAGATTAAGCATATCACAAATCTTGTTTTTGTAAACTAGCATATCATATATAGATTGAAGTATAGGAATATAGCTAGATGTGTGAAAGTGAGCCAAAATTATATAGCTTAATAATATATCACAAATAAGCAAACTATATAATCCAAATAAGATTAATGAGAGAAGCCATTAACAAGATAAATGTGCTCATTAATTCTTAAGTCACTAACACAAAAAAAAAATACTTGCTTAAGCATAGAGTTCAGAATTAAGGGAATACATTTTGAATGATCAAAATGATTTAGAGACTCTTTACTAAGCAAGGATAAGAGCATAAGATGATAAATAAATGATTTAGACTCTTATCAAGTAAAGGACAAAAGAGGTGTTCATGAAAACACAATAAAATAAATCTCTTTGCCAAGTATTGAGATTAACCCAAGATAATGAAATGATAGATCAATCTAGAGAATGCAAAATACTATAGCCATATTAAAATAAGTGTATTCTCTAGAAGTGAAAAAAATCTCAACACAAAAGCTCAAACCATAGTAGCTAAATTCATGAGAAATATGATGTAACAATTACAAGTATTCTCATGTGCTACAAAAAACATCATTGGGCAACAATAATTCAAAAGGAAGCATAACCCAAGGAATGAGCAAAGAAAGATTATTAAGATCAAGAAAGCTAAATGTGCAAAAGATAGAAGAATCATATTCAAAAGCTTTCATAGTGCACCATAGTAAGTTATAAAGAAGATACATATTTGAAAATGTGCACTAAAAATGGAGGTAAATATAAAAATAAGACAAAGCACAAAACATGTGATTCTTAAAAGAACTTCCATAAATAGTCAAGTGCAATACATAACCAAATATTTTCTCTCAACATCCCAACTTAAAGATATAAAACAAATTAATATCAAAAGCTAGGAATCATTTATATATATATGAAACTATATATATATCACGAATAGGCATACATGAAGAGATCAAAAATCAATTAAGAACATGTATCCATAAAGTCAACCAAAAAGCTAAAAAGATATCATTAAAAGAAAGCTTTAAGGAAGAAGCACATTGATTCAAAAAGAGATACACAAATTTGATCAAAAGAATCAATAGCTAGAGTATGAGTTAAGCACAAGTCTAGAAGTAACAAGTATGAATAAATACTCTTCAAGTTAATATAAAACTTTAGCTTAACTCATATGCCTACATAAAGGTATTTAAACAAAAATATATATCAATATAAGAGATACATGAACTATAAGTAAATGAAAATTTTAATGAATATAGTCATGTATTCTTAATGAATATTTGAAAAACTATCACAAATTTAAAAGCATGTATAAATAAACTCATTAGGCAAAGACATAATTGATTCTCAAGAAGATAATCAAGATAAAGTATGAGAATCAATAATGAATATATTATGTAAGCACAAGATTAAAATGGAAGTATAAGTGTATACTTGTCAAGTGATAAGAAGCTTGTGCTAAACATATATATATTCACAAATACCGATTTAAAGTAAATGCTACATATTAAATACAAACCGGCACAAAGTAACTATTTCAAAAACTTTAAAGACGGAGAGTTAAAATCATATTAACTCAAATCAAAATCAAGCTCCTATGGACTAGAGTGATATGCATGCTTTATAAATAAAGATTAAGAATAACAAGCATGCATAAATTAAATGTGTCACAGTTAATAGAAAATGAGTGATAAACTACAAGTGTGAACTAAACATTTAAGCTAAGTAACTAGTCATGCTAGATAAAAGAAATAATAAGAGAATTAACTAAGCATGCTAGTATTATATCTCACATTGATTTATACAATAAGCAACTAAGGATGTCAATGTGAGCTAGTAGCAAAATATCAAGAGAAACATGCTAGATTCTACTAATATAAACAATTTAAAGAGAATCGCTTAGCATGTTACCAAAGTGGCTCTAGTGGCCACGCTTGTGTTGGTACAATTGCTTGGAAGATGTCCTTTGAGCTTTGCAACCACCAACACGCTCCTCGGTGCTATGTCCCGATATAAGAAGCTCCACCTACAACATTAGGCGAAGATTTTGGTATCCAAATAAACTTGGATCCACATTTGTTAGCTTTAGGGACCCATATACTATTTACTCTAGCATTGGTAGAAAAACTCCTACGAATAGGACAAGTTAAGCTCATGTGTCCAATGTGAGAGCAATAGAAGCACCTAATACTAGTGTGTGCACATGTATCAGAATGAGCATGGTTATGAACATGTGACATACTAGAATGATGAATATCTCTAGAATGAGCATGAGAAGATTTGGTTTTAAGAATATTATGTTCTAATAACAAATTATCATGCATACAAGTAAGAGAATCAAATTTAACATTTAAAGCATTATTTTCTTTTTCAAATAAAGCAATTCTAGAGATAAAAGCATCATTTTGTTTCTTTAAAGTGTCAATAGAAGAATCATGCAAATGATTAAGCTCATGTGTTTGCCTCTTAAGATCTTCTATTGATGAGGAAAGAGATTTGATTTTCAAAATTAAAGCCTCATTCAAACTCTTTAAAGAAACACAAGATGAGTTTTGAGAATCAAGTCTAGATAATAAAACATTGTTTTCATTTCTCAAAAACTCATTTGCTTCTTCTAAATGAATAACCTTTTCAGAAAGTTCTTCATTTATAGAATGAAGGTTGTCAAGAATCTCTAAGGATTGTTTAGCCATGGCTTTCCACTTAGAGCATTTCTTGCATTTAGAAGAAACATGATTGTCTATGCTACTAGAAATAAAACTCTCTTTATCGGAGGATGAGGAATAGGTTGCCATAGAAAAATAACAAGGATCTACTCTAAGGATGTTAAGCCTAACAATAGAGTCCTCGCTCTAATACCAATTGTAGGAACCCTAGAGGGGGGTGAATAGGGTCAAGCTAACTAATCAAGCACTTAGCACAAGCTAATTGGCAATTTAAAAAAATATAAGTGCAAGAGAAGAAGCAAACACAATACCGACACCCGATGTATCCTGGTATCCTCCTAAGAGGCAGTCCAGTCCCGAAACTCTCTCCGGCTTTAATCCACTATTTGAGCAAATAGTTACACACGAGTTTGGATCCGAAGAACTCGCCAACTTCTTACACAAGAGCTTTAATCCGAAGGGCTCTCCGACTTCAACCGAGAGTTTGGATACGAAGACTCCCCAACTTCAACCGAGAGTTTGGATACGAAGACTCTCCAACTTCAACCTTTCACAATAGGTTTTGATCTCCTTATACAATAGGATGAAGATCTCACTTTTCAACTCAATAACTCTAACACAATTTGTAAATGGCAAATGAAAGCTTTGTAGAGTTGTTTGTGGATAGGCTTTGGTGGTTTAGAAATTTTTAGGCTCAAAGCATCAACCTTGAATGAAGGGGTTCAAGGCTATTTATAACCAAAGCATTGAAAAGAGCTCAAGGCAACTTTTCAGTCCACGAACCGGCATACCGCCGGTATGATCCGGCATACCGGCGGTATACCGGTCTGGGATTGCAACGGCTAGAAATATAGTCGTTGGGATCATTAACGGCTGGAAATTCGACCGTTAGAATTTCAACATTTCGGAAGCGGTATACCGTCGGTATGGACCGGTATACCGTCGGTATGCCGGTTTTGTAAACAGAAACTTTCTGTGAACAAAAACCGGTATACCGTCGGTATACACCGGTATACCGTCGGTATGCCGTTTTCCACCAAAAATGATCCTGGGCTTATTTCTGCCCTAGCTTTCGATTTTGTCATCCATTTCTTGTGTTTACAATTATTCCTAGGACTCATTACAGACTCCAGATATACTTAGGCAGATGCAGGCTTCTTCAGAGTCTTGAAATGATGATAGCACGGCTTGGCTTCTTCCTTTGATAGGTGCTGGCTTTTTCCCTTGGCGGCAGCTGTCCAAAGATATCCAGTTTGTGAAAACTGAATACCTTTCGGGTACGTGGCTCCAGAGATGTCGTCGGGTGGTTCAGAGAAATCTTGTGGGATCCGTCGTCTTTGGCCCACCATGATTTCTTCATTGCATATGTCCACATTGATCTTGCTTATTGCTTTTCTGCATGTACATGTTAGACGAACAAAACAATATACATAGTAGCAAGTATGATAAATTAAAGCACATTAGGACTATGCAAAGTTTAAGTATAAGTGCTAAGGTGATGGCATAAATGTTTAGTGATATCATAATGATTAAACTTAATTGAATAACCACAATCAAAAACATAGTTTTGATTTTGGAAACCCAATTAAATTTAAGATAGATAAGCTCATATCACTAAGATGTAAACCAATGGGCACATATCACCAAAGATATAAGTATAAGTAGAAATGCTATAGTGATAGTATGAAGATTAGTGATAATGAAATGCTAAACTTAACATATTAGCCATATTCAAAAATATGATACAATTATTGGGCCAACATATACGCGTGTGCACAGTCACGTGCACAGCGTCGTATACGCGTGTCAACGAGACTTGGGATTCGTGTGTCCCACCTCGTGTCTCGTGTTTATGTCCTAGGATAGGGTAGGTATAGGGCTACATGTTGGACACCCTAAATTGTGTCCATGTGTCATGTCGTGTCCACGCGAACTCCGTTTCATCGGCAGCTGTCCCGCGCATGCGCCTATGGCTGATCAGTGCCATCGTAATTTCTCCCTCGTTTCTTGACGAAACTTTACGAAACTTTGGGAGCATGTTCTCAGTCACGGCCCCCACCTACACGTCAAATTTCACGGGATCACGTGGCCTGTGCGTCGAGGAATCACCCCTGAGCAGCAGGACACGCGTGCGACCTGGCGTGCAGCACGTTCGTGTCCTGTTTGGATACAGACACGAGTCCGATTCGTGTCGAAACTCATGGGGTCGTGATCCTCATATATAGGGCTACCAGAATATATAAAAAGATCCAGCAAAAATCAAAATTAAAATCATTGCAACATTTCATCAAATACCTACAAATATTTAATGACACGTGTCCGATACGGACACCAAACGAATACAAAACTAGACAAAATTGAACCAACAGGTCAAGGGTACCTAGATGCACACTACCATGAAGAAAAATTAGGAAAAAACAATGCTAGAATAGGATTTACCAATTGAGAGTCAAAATCTCAATGTAAAGGACTCCTCGAGCGCTCCAACGATCGAGTACCCTCGAGCAAATGCCTCCACAACCTTGCTAGCAATGCTCCAGAAAGATCCTCTCCTTCCTACGAGCACAAGGACTTCGTTTGGGGAAAAACGGACTCCGGATGCAAAAGTTAGGATTTTTGGAAAGTGGAGGCTAGGGTTTCCCTTTGGAGGCTAGAAACTTCAACACAAGGATGGGGGCTGCCTATGGCCGGCCAGCTATAGGGGGGTTAGGGTTAGGTTAGCACATGGGTCTAGGCTCCCTAAGTTACTAATAAAGCCCAAGTCCAAAAAGTCTTTAAAAAGGCTAACTTGAAATTGGCTTAAAATTAATTAAATCACTATAAAAATAACTAATAATTTCTAAATTAAAATCTAATTGATGAAAAATAAATTCTAATTATGGTATTAGGTTTCTAGTCATGGTTGACTAAGTTGAACCCATCAAGACTACTCAAACAACAAGCCAAACCACATATCATCACATGAATTCAATAAATTAATAAAATAATATAAAATTACAGAATGACCAAAATACCCTTAACATGAAAAATAGGTATGACAGAAGGATACAATCTCAATCACAAAACTAGAGGTACATAATCAGCACGATAAAATAGATAACATCCATAAGAGGGATACAGCCAAAATAAATAAGTCAAGTGTTTAACAAACACAAATTTTAATATATAAATGAAATACATCTCCAAGACAAACAAGAAATAAGATAAACAAAAATCTAGACATCTACTCCAAGCTCTACTAGTGTCCACTAGGCTAGCTGTGATCCTTCATGTTACCTGTAAAATTTTATCAACAGCTCCAATCAGTACATGAACGAATACATATCTCTCACACAGTTCATATCATGACAGAAAATATAAAGCAAGCTATAGAATAAAATACATGAAATGCTGTAAAAAATAAACAAGAAGATAAAAAAGATATTTGTTAAACTGGAAATATAAATATAAAAAAATAAGAACTGTAAGTGACTAAGTGATTTAGAGCACAAGATGTTTATGTGAACGGCTTGAATTTGTACATGATTTACAGAGTTTGCACATGATTACCTACTTTAGAATTATTCACATGACCACTTCTACTATCCCATACCCCAATCAATACACAAGGATCTAGACAGGTTATGTTATCGCACATGAAGGTTTTTACATGAAGCTTATGAGAACATGAGTGTACATGAATAGTTTATACATGAAGCTCGTGGATCATGAGAGTAAATGAGTGCACATGAGTGTATATGAATAATAAGAGTCCATGGAATACATGATGTTCGTAAAAAGCACATGACATGATGTATTCGATGCACCCGAGGGGGATAACATCTCATGTAAAGATTCATATAGTACTAATCCGTGATAACATGGTGTCAGCATCAAGTAAATTAGTCTATAATTAGAATATAATTCATAGCAAGTGTGAAACGATCAGAGAATATACTCGCCTGATAACCTGAATAACTGATGAGAATAATTATCCAAACTGGAGTCACAGTGTCCTATT
The DNA here is from genome assembly GCA_029216955.1 of Iris pallida. Lineage (NCBI taxonomy): Eukaryota > Viridiplantae > Streptophyta > Magnoliopsida > Asparagales > Iridaceae > Iris > Iris pallida. The sequence continues at coordinate 11,468 of JANAVB010010110.1, forward strand.
TAGAGCAACACAGGTTACAAAGTGTCTAACATAAAATAAAAAAAGTTTACAATACACTATATATGATTCTAGGCTATTCTAGGTCAAAGTCAACTCTTGGTCAACTCTGGTCAACTATTCTAGTTAAACTAGATCAAAGTCAACTATTGGTCAACTCTAGTCAATCATTCCAGTCAAACTAGGTCAAACCTAAGTCAACAAGTCAATTAGTATAGGGTTTGGCCAAACTTAAGTCAACATGTCCATTAATGACCTATTAGAGTCAATTCTAGGTTATTCTAGGTCAAAGTCAACTCTTGGTCAACTCTGGTCAACCATTCAAGTCAAACTAGGTCAAACCTAAGTCAACTAGTCAAATGTTCTAAGTTTAAGTCAAACTTAAGTTAATAAGTCATTTTAAGTCTATTTGGGTCAATTTCAGGTCAAGTTTGTCCCACAGTTGACTTTGGTCAACTTGGTCAACTTGCTAGTCAAACCTTGCCTAACTAGGCCTATAGGTCCATTCTAAACTAACTCATTAACCTTAGGCTAATACTTATATCACTATCAAATATACATATTCATATATATACATTCAATTCAAAATATAACCATAGGATATATATATATATAATTTTTTTTTTCCATAGGATATATATATATATATATATATATATATATATATATATATATATATATATATATATATATATATATATATATATATATATTATATATATATATATATATATATATTTTATAGGATATATATATATATATATATATATATATATATATATGCAAATAAAAAAATATATATATATATGCAAAAAAAATATATATATATGCAAATAACCTCTAGCCTAGTGGTTAAGAGAGATCCATGCGGCCCAAGTAGTCGGGAGTTCGAGCCTACCCAAAAACTAACATACCCAAAAACCCAACAACTTAATCCCTAAGCTACCCAAACCAATCCCAATGGGCAACCCCCTATGCCATGGTCGTACATAACAGCCCCTATAGGGCCGGCGACCAATAAACCCATGTTGCAAGCTCATAAACCGACCTTTCCAAGCCTATAGGCCCATATATGCCTATATATGTACTAACTTCGTAAAATTCTAGACCTAACCGTAAAACTATCACCTCCTTCTCTCCACACAGCCGACAACTTCATCAAACCTCTCTTCCAGCCGAATAATAATAGCCCCATCCTTCCATCCCTTTCATGCATCTTTCCAATCATATACTACCTTCAAAAATCTTTAACTCCACTATCTCCAATCTCCATAAACCACCATTAACACCTTTTTCTCCATCAAACCATCATCACTATCATCTCAAGAGCAAGGAGGAGGAGGAGGAGGAGGAGCACATCACGAGAAATCAATGAGGAGCACACCGAGGAAGAAGAAGCAATCAAGACCATTTCCAACAAATTCTTGGTAAGCAATTCAAAACTTTTTTCTTGAAATTGTTCTAAGAAATTTTTTCTTGCAAATAAATATTCAATCTTCTTCTAAAAATCATGATCTTGATTAATTTTAACCATCAAAGAACCTAGGATTGATCATATGCATATATATGTTTTTTTACTTCCAAAAATAGGCTAAATTCGTCATAATTTTCAGCTTCGGTTCTACTGCTATAGCAACTTAGGAAGGCCATAAATTTCAACTCAGGACTTCCGATTACTTTTTTTTAAAAGAACCGTCTCAAAGTTATCTTTCCAAATTATAAATTAATAAGCCAAATTCGATCAAAAATCTTGTAGAATTCTTAAAGCATCATGTGTCCAAAAAATGAATGTGTTTCGATATTTTCGTGATTCTGGGAACTTCCAAACACGAAATTTTGTTCTGTATAAAGTTTCTAAAAGTAGACGTGAAGTCCTATTACATAACTTAATATGCTCTCCCATTTAGTTATTGACCTATGTGTATATTTTATAAATTATAAATGCATCTTTATAAATGTTTATGGGAAAGATTGAGAGCAATTAGATGTAAATCTGAGATTTAATCCATATTAAATATGTATTTTTATCAAGTTTGACATATGTTTATGTTATTAATGACATAAAATCTAATGTAAACTTGGAGTGCCAAGAAACTAGATTTTTATGTCTAATTTTAAATGTTCATAGATAACCATGCATTCTACCCAGAATTTCAAATCTGGAATTGAGATTTTAAATTAAATATAAATTATGTTTAAATCATGATTTCATAATTTTTGGTGATTTAAATGTTTTTACATTATTTGGGGACTTAACCTTGAATTTCGGAAGTCAAAACTAAGAAACTAGGTCGTGAAATCCTGGAAGCTTGTAGGATTGTTGTTTAGGAAATCCACGTATCACATGTGTAATTAGAATGTTAAAATACTTATTTTATTGTATGTGAACTCTTGGTTGGTTTTGGTATTGTGAATTCAGTGGGAACTTGGACGACAAGCAAGAATAACTTGCCAAACTTGTACAATATTTATGCATGTTTACTTCCATTCGTTCTTGATCTTGTTTATTATTTTCTTATCCTATTATTTTTTTGTATATGCCTTATGATGTCTTTTTTACTTGTTTTCTTATATGCTACATATCTTTCTTTTCTTGTCACATACTTGATCTACGCTATTATACTTGTTTAGATTGTCGTGTTTGTGTGCGTTGACTTGACTTGATTTTATCACTTGGACTTGACCTTGACTTGGTCTGATTACCTGAATTTGTCTTAACTTGACTTGACCCTCGACCAATACTAAGATTAGCTACTTGACCACTCTCGACTCGAAAACCCACGCAGGGTTATGATAGAGATTTACTAAAGTTAGGAGCACCACGCAGGACTACTATCTATAGGAACGGGAGCACCACATAGGACTACGGTCATCCCATTTATTGTATACCCGCTTAGTATGTACCATTTTTCTACGACATGTCACTTTCTACATGTGTCTTCTTTGTAATATATCTCTTTAGTCTTTATCTCTTATACTTGTAGACATTTAAGTCTTTTTAAGCATGTTATTTACTGTTACATTTGGCATATATATTATATATCTTGTTATGTCTCTTGAGGACCTGGTTGTCTCTCTACGATTTGTTGAGCTACTATTGTAAATAGAGGGATGTTTGTTACGTTCAGCATCTGCAAAAATTCAGGTATTGTTATTGATATTACTTGACCATTCCCTCGTGCTTTCTATTTCTTATCGTGATATACTCAACATGTTAGCCTAGTCATTATAGACTCATAAAATTCTTTCAAGTCTATTCGGATAACTGTAGCATGGGATGCACATCATGATATACATTGCCCATTCTTGTATCATATGTCACCGTGGATTGGGAATAGAAATATTATTAAGCTATATAGAAAGTTGGTCATTATTGTACATCTTATACGTATTTGAGCTGAGCGAGAGTCCACTTGATACGTAGATGGCATGTTTATGTATCCTCGTCTTATGTATTTTGGGACTAGGATGTTACATATGAGAGAGAGTGTTTTAGTTTCTAGGGTTTTTGGAGGAGAAAGAATGAATAGAAGAGGGCGGTTCTCAGTTCTGTACAAAAATATGAGAGTGCGGGTTTCGAAAAAGAGAACAAAAATTTTAAATTGGGGTGGGTCCACTAGGTTCTGTTTTGAAACCGAAGGGGCCGAGTTCGGCTCGAACTTGGTCGGAGTTCGGTTCGAGTTTGGTATCCTAAGTTTCAGAAATGCATAATTCGATTTATGTTATGTGATTAACCTATCATTCCCTAAAATGTTAATCACCTTGCGATAGTTGTAGGGCCAGATCCCAGCTAGCAGTGGTCCGAAGAGACTTAAGTACCGTATTCATTTAATATTATTTATACCTCGTTAATAGAAGTGCCCTTTCAACATGTTCCTAAGATAATCTCCAGTTAAACAATGTTATATTAAAAAAATGTTTAAAAATAAATATTACCATGCATCAGGAACTGAATCTAGAATCCCCAACTCACGATGAATATAGTTAAAGCGATCCTCAGCTAGGGGTTTCGTAAAGATATTTGCTAGCTGATGTTCTCTATCAATGAACTCTAAACAAATGTCTCCATGTAATAGATGATCACGTAAAAAATGATGACATATTTCTATATGCTTAGTGCGTGAGAGACATACATGGTTCTTAGTGAGATTAATAGTATTAGTGTTGTCAAAGTAAATGAAAATATTCTTAAAGTGTATATTATAGTCATCGAAAGTTTTGTTTCATCCATAAAGTATGTGCACAACAACGTCCTGCAACGATTTACTCATCTTCAGTAGTTAATAAAACGACAAATTTTTGTTTTTACTAAACCACAAGACTAATACATTATCTAGAAAATGACACGTACCGCTGATACTTTTACGGTCCACTTTGTATCTGACAAAATCAGCATCAGAATAATCGATAAGGTCAAAGGGCGAGGATTTGGGCCATAAGCCGATTATAGAAGTTCCTTTAAGGTATCGGTAGATATGCTTAACTGTACACAAGTGTGATTCCTAAGGATTAGCCTGATATCTAGCACATAGGCAAACACTAAATATGATATCTGGACGACTAACAGTTAGATATAATAAACTATCAATCATACCTTGATACTTACGTTGCTCAACTGGTTTACCACTTTCATCAACGTCAAGCTTTGTTGATGTAGCCATTGGTGTGCTGATAGTTTTGTATTGTCGAAATCAAATTCCTTCAGCAAATTTTTCATGTACTTAGGATGATTGATGAACGTATCATGTGAATTCTGCTTGATTTGCAATCCCTGGAAGAAATTGAGTTCTCCCATCATGCTCGTCTCGAATTCACTATGCATGCACTTAGAAAATTCTTGACATAGTAGCTCATTAGTAGAACCAAATATAATATTATCAACATAGATTTGCACTAATAAAAGATTGTCAACAAGTGATTTAATAAACAGTGTAGTTTTAACTATCCGTTTTGAAAAACTATTTTCAAGCAGAAATGAACTGGGGCTATTATACCAAGCATGTGGGGCTTGTTTGAGTCCATACAGAGCCTCACATAACTTGGAAACATGATTCAAAAATTAAAAATCTTCAAAATTTGGGGGTTGTTCTACAAAAAACTTATTCTATGATAAAACCATTTAAAATGCACTTTTAACATCCTATTTGAAAAAATTTTAAAATCATAAAAACTAGCAAAAGCAAAAAGCATGCGAATGGACTCAAGTATCGCAACAGGAGCATAGGTCTCATCATAGTCAATGTCTTCTTCTTGATTATAGCCTTGAGCTACGAGACGTGCTTTATTTCTCACTTAGTTTATTTTGGAATACACACTTGCTGCCAATTATAGAGGGATCATCAGGTTTAGTAACAAGTTTCCAAACTTGATTTCTCTTGAATTGGTTCAATTTATCTTATAAAGTAGATATCCAAAAATTATCATTAAAGCTTCTACTACATTCTCATGCTCTACTTGTGAAAACGAGGCTGAACTTATGACGAATATTGGCCTATTTTGGACAAAAAAGGGACAAATTTTGGAAAATGAAATATGGAAGATGACATAGGTTCAATAGTTATATATAATAGGTAGCTATTACTTAATTAGAATTTGAATATAAGGGTTTTGGTGTTGGAAGAAAACAAGGAAAGTCTCTCCTTTTAGATGGAGACTGACACAAAATTTCCTAATTTGGAAGTGTCAAGAATCTAATTAATAAAAATCTTTCATTAAATTCAAATCAAATCGATCTCAACTATATTGGTCAAATCTCAATCCATAATTGATCACAATAATAATTTAAAATAATATCTAATATTATCAAATAAAATTTAAATTATATTTGCATAAATCCAAATCTTATAAAAATAATTTAACAAATCTTTTTATTGGTCAAAGATAATAATCATTAATTTTAAAACTAAATTAGTCAAATCTAATCCAATATTTGATTACAATAATAATTTAAATTATTTTCATAAACCTAATATATAATTTTGAAAATATAATTTGGCAAAACCATTTTGTCATTTGAAAATACTTTTATTTTCCTTTATAAACGAAAATATATTTTTCAACACAATTATTTAAAATAAAACAGAATAAATAAATAAATAAATATTTGAAAATCCAGAAATATGGGTTACAAATCTATCCCACCTTAGAAAATTTTTGTTTTTGAAATTTCAAATGATATGATTAGGCACGACTAAGAATATGATCAAAAATGAGTTAGGCATGACCGTGAATAGAATCAAACCTTAAAACAAGACACAATTTGGCACGATTAAAATATAATCAAAATAGTCTAGTCGTGATCAAAAATCGTTCAAGAATGATCAAATCAAAGTCGTTTCGGTACGTTCAAATATTTAACCAAAATCATTTAGGCACGATTATAGAATCAAAATCTAGGTACGAATAGGAATCTAGTGGAAGGGAATCAAAATAGGTTTAAAAGATTACTAGAAGACAAATGATATGGTCGAGAATAGAAAGATAAGAAATAAAGAAGAGTAGTGCACGAATTTGTGAACCATGAAAATCAATAGTCATATGCCAAAAGGATATTGTTTCTATAGTATCCAAAAACCGTATGTATATTTGAAGCCACTTACCGAGAATCTATGCCCCGCCAATGTACATCTGGCAGTAAACCCTTGGTTTTAGGACTCAAATACTGATAAGGTATCAAATATTCTATCAACTCCATCCAATATAGACATGACAATTGAAGAGACTAATTGATGCAATTAGGACATAATTTTAATAATATCTAAACTTATGTATACCTTAAATTATTTCAACCTAGGGGTCATGTCTCGCTAGTGCTGCTGGCTACAGTGAACCAACAGTCTCGATAATTCAGACAAATAACTATAATGTGTATCTGCTTTTCCATTATAAGTCATATAATATTCTTCCAACTATATTCATAAGAATTTTTAAAGGAGTTCCTAGAAATTTATACAAGTTCCAATTTAATCATGATAGAAAAAAGTGTACGTATTTGTCCTTCAAGTGTAGAATTAATAGAAGGTAATATAATCAGGTTGGGCTCAAAACTCAATAGATGAAAATTGAATATTAACTCTTAGAAAAATAATTACTTATGGCCAATGGAAAATAAATAAGCAATACGGACCTTACGATATAATGATATGTTTAGATAGGACAGAAAAGATAATTTGAACAAATTATCAAGGTTTGGAATTCAATCCTAGGAAGGCCGAATTTACCAAGCAAATAGTCTATCCACCTTTGATCATACCATTGTATTACAATAATATATCCTTCTTTGATAATTCCTCAAATATCTAATAAGGTTTAGAATTCAATAAATCCATGCTAATCATATGGCCTCTGTAGCAACCTTAACTACCTAGTAGTCAAATTAAATAAAGCTTTCCTATGGTATACCTAGTCCTATCCATTCTCCTAAAATTAAATCAATCCTAATTGTGAATGAGTACTTCCTAATCGCTGGCTAGCAGTAGTACGACTAATATAGGTACAACTACTGAGTTTGCATAATTTTGCAAAAATAGACCTGCATGGACCACCACAAAAATTTGTCACAGTACGCTCCCATTTTTCGGAATACGAATGCGTAGCCAAATCCAGCCTATATCGCAACATCTGTGGTATTACGCTGTCTAGTCCTCAATGTCAATCTCAAAATAAAAAAATAAAAAAATCATATATATTGCTCATTCATAATAATTATTCCATTATAAATCTGATAATATATCAAAAATGATATTCGAGAACAAACCTAAATGTTTAAATTCAAGAAGTATGTGATCTATCTTGAATCTAAGGTCGGCCTTCAAGATCTCTATCTCCCAGAAAGGTCCAAAAGTGCATAAGACTAGCAAGTCACCTACAACGATCCAGACAAAAAATGAGCAAAGTATAATCCTATTGCATTCAGCACAAAATAAAGCTAGATAAACAGAGATACAATTTAACAATAAAGTAAACATGTATATGAACTGGAACAATAACACGAACAAGAAGACCACTAGCAACAATATGTATAAATAAGATAACTCGATAATGATTATGTAAGACTAATAGATAGTGTGTGTGAAATATCTTTCGATACGTGAACGGCTGGACTAATACAGAACATCATATAGATAGAATCCACAAAAAAAGGTAAGCCTAACCCATACATGAGGTGTATGACTTAACTATACACAATAATAATAAGTGAAATTTATTCAAATACCTACTGAGTATCTTCCATCCCAACTTACTAACAACAATAACGAGAAATGATATAGCAATCCTATCATGTCATAATTGGGTCTCAATGGGATACTAAATGAAAACATGGCAAAAAGATAGCATTTATGAAGTACTATGAACATAAAGCAATAGTATACTTGCCTCAAGTTAAGTTACAGTTGAAGTGTGCTACACAATCTTGATTTGGTTGAAAGTTGTTGTAACTATGGCTGACTGCTACTAATTCGATAAATCATCGATCATCTATGGGTTCTACAAATTAAACAAAATATTAAACTATTTTATTAATTTCTAGAAAATTAGTATGCTATAGATCTTTATGTCATCTTTCCAAAACAACTAACAGCTTGCAAAACGGAGTTCAGGATCTCCTGAAATCTTAAAAGTAGTACAACATGTCGATATTTTGGACAACTGGCACTCAAATAATTTTTGAGAAATTTACGATCATAATTACAGAAAATAAATTATAGATATTAAAATCTAACATCGATCCGATTCTAACAAAAAAATTAGGAGGTAAAACAGAGTCCGGAGTTGGTCGCAACAGCTTTTCGAAGTTGTTATAGCTTCTCAAAAACGAGGCTGAATTTATGACGAATTTTGACATATTTTTGACGAAAAAGAGAAGAATTTTGGAAAAGAAAATATGGGAGATGACATAGGTTCAATAGATATATATATATATATATATAATAGGTAGTTGTTACTTAATTAGGATTAGATTAGAAGCGTTTTGGTGACGAGAGAAAACAAGAAAAAGTCTCTCCTTAAATAGATAAAGATTGACACATAATTTCATAATTAGGAAGAGTCAAGAATCTAATGAATAAATATTTTCCTAAATTCAAATCAAATCAATCTCAAAACTATATTAATCAAATCTCAGTCCATAATTGATCATAATAATAATTTAATGTAATATCCAATATTATCAAATAAAATTTAAAGTATATTTGCATAAATTCAAATCTTATAAAAATAATTTAGCAAATCTTTTTATTGGTCAAAGATAATAATCATTCATTTCAAAACTAAATTTGTCAAATCTAATCCAATATTTGATTACAATAATAATTCAAATTATTATTGTTTAAAGAATATATTCATAAACCTAAAATCTAATTTTGAAAATATAATTTGGCCAAACTATTTTGTCATTCAAAAATACCTACATTTTCCTTTATAAACAAAAATATATTTTCTAACACAATTATTTAAAATAAAATGAAAAAATAAATAAAAATTTAAATATCCGAAAACAGGGGTTACACTCATCAAATGTAACATTAATAGATTCCTCATCAAAAATGATCATTTACTAAAAAACTATAACCCTTTACTTTCAACAGCATAACCAAGGAAAATTAATTCCTTCATATGCCTTAGAGTCGAACTTTTCCAAGTTGTCCTTGGTGTTCAGAATAAAACTTCTATATCCAAAAACTTTAAAATAGGAAATATTAGGAGTTCTATCAAATCATAGCTCACAGGGTATCTTTTCGATATTTGTTGAATTAGAACCCTATTTAAAACATGACATGCTATATTTACAGCTTCAGTCCAAAACTATTTCGGAAGATTATATTTATATAACATGACTCTAACTATATCTCTACGAGTTCTATTCTTCCGCTCCACAACATTATTTTGTTGAGGAGTTCTAAGACATGAAAACTCATAAAAATAACCATTTGAATCACAAAATGTTTTGAAATTAGAATTTTTTTAATTCACCTCCATGATCACTTCGAATACGATTAATCATGAAACCTTTTTTGTTTTGTACCTTTTTGCAAAAACTCTCAAATTCAAAAAGTACATCACTTTTGTTTAATAAAATGAATACCCAAATGTATCTAGAAAAGTCATCAACAATAACAAAAGCGTAGAGTTTTTTTACCAAGCCTAACGACTCTACTTGGTCTAAATAAATCCATATGAAGTAATTGCAATGGTCTCGAAGTACTCAGCATTGATAGATTTAAAAGGTGACCTTGTTGTTTTATTTTTCTCATACACAACACATACCACATCTTTCTTGAAAGTAATTTTTGGTAATCCTCTTACCAATTTCTTTATAGATAATCTAGTGGTTGTGTCCATGTTGGCATGTCCTAGTCTCGTGTGCCATATCGAACTCTATCTTTGTTCAGCTAATAGACATCTGCCTGATTGTTAGTATTCTCTAACAGATAAAAAAACATAAATGTTATCCTCTTTAATTTTTTTATAAACTATATTCTCATATGATCTTTCATATATTTGTTTTCACAAGTTAATGGTATAACAATTGTAGCCAGATGAATGTATAACAATTGTCAGCCAGATGACTAATGTTGAGCAGGTTATGTTTAATTATTTGACTAGACAAAAGTCTTTTATAACTGGGTAAGGAGGAATACCAACATTGCTATTACCTATAATATACCCTCTGAGATAGTTGTCGAAGGAGATGTATCATTCTTTCTTTGTCGATAGTGTTGCAAAAAGAGAAGTACCACCAGTCATATGTCGCGGGCATCCACTATCGAAAATCTACTTACTTTTAACATATGAGGGTTGGCCCACCTACAATAGAGCAGATATGATCTTTAATATCCATATCTTTGAGTGTTCGGATGTGTTAGTTTTTGGTATATATATATATATATATATATATATATATATATATATATATATATATATATATATATATATATATAATATATATATATTATATGTCTACTAATCTTTTAAGTCTGTAGTGTTGTAAAAGTCTCCATGTTGACCACAACAGTTATAGGCAGCAGAAGTGTTGGTGCTTGGTGTCGTAGTGTAGACATGAGTCTACTGTGTCTTCCGCTTATACTTATATAAGAAAGCGTGATTATTTGTAGTATGTGTTTTATTTGCTTTCTTTGTACGTCTTCTATTGCGTGTGACTTTGTGATGTGTCATAGGACTAATCTTGGATTGGGTCATAGCTATAGCATGTTTACCCAATTTAATCTCTAACTTTTTAGAGATAACACATGCATCATCATATTTAGCTGATAGTACACCTAATCCCTGTGATGCTATATTGTATTTCTTCTTTTATAACTTATATACAATACTTAGTTTAGCATACTCTTGATCTCTCTTTTCAATGCTTTCAAAAGCATCATGCAAACTCAGCTTTAGGGTCGATACCTCTTCCATATCACTAATAGAGGGTGTCTCTCTTATTTCATTCATTAAGGTAGACAACCTTTTATTCTCAAATATGTGAACTTTGATCTTGTTTATAGACTGTTTGTACTTATTTGTGTTCTTCAAGCAAATCACTAATGCATTAGATAATTCATCGAAAGTAATACTACCAAAATAAGTCAAATTAGCGACGCTAAGGAACGTCGCTAAAAAGAGAAAAAGCTGTTGTTAAACTCATTTAGCGACGTAATCAGCGACATAATTTTTTAGTCACATTTCTTCAAGTTGCTGAAGAAGAAAATGTCGCTAAACGTCGCAATATAGTGACGCAATTTAACCACAAAAAAATATCGCTAGATATAGTGACTTTTATCGACATTTTGTCGCAGATTTGGTAACATAAACCGTGTCGGCAAGAGTCGATAAAATTTTCTCACCTTAGCGACATATTATGACGATTAGTGACGATAACGGAAGTATCAACCTCTCACGATGTAGGTGCACTAGCAGTTGCCCACTCGCAAAGCCTAAGATATGTGGCCTAGAAAAGTATGGATACTCGATTATTGCTAACATTTAATATACTTATTACTAACTAAATGAATATTTATTTGCATATTTTCCAAGTTATATTAAAATTAACACAAAGTATAGTAATACTTAAATAGGTCTGCTCGGCCCTCTCATCAATGAACTTCTCGCCCCTCTGTACCTGTTAAAAATATATTATTTAGTACTAAAATTAAATATTTTATCCTAGTACTAACTTTATTGGACTTTCATTAAAATAATATATCTGAAAATAAAAAACATACCAAACGACGGAAATGTTTCATCATCAAAATTGACCCATCACACCACTTTGATGCCTTCTGCCTAGCTGTCTTCGCCTTCTCAGATATTTTCTTGTACCTTGGCTCGTCGAATCTAGCCATCATCGCAGTCCACTGATCAGGGGTGATCCAACCTTGGATCGGCTTTCGGGTACGATTACGAGCCTTCTAGTCATTAATAGCATCACGGACCAAGCTTGGCGGCGACGACAAGAAACATCCCCTCGATCAACTCGGCCCGGTACGATGGATAGAAATATGTTTGCTAGAAGAAGTAATTTAGTAAGTTATATAATATGCATAAATTAGATGATTTATATTAAAACCACATATACTTTTACTTTGAAGTGTGCAAACCAGAACACCTTCCTATCTTCTAGAGCATCAGAGTAGTTTATCCAAGGGCCACCATAATTATACCTCAGAAAGTTGCCCCAATGCGTATCTGTGCTGACGAGGGATGATATCTATATAGAGATAATTATATTCGTAAAAAAGTGAATTTATGATGAATAATACACAATATATATGATTATAAGCCAACACACTTACTTTGTACCGTCTGCCCAAATCTTCGTCCTCGTCTCGTCCGGAGGTGCGAATGGAGAATCTTACTGATACTGAGCCGATGTCGGTGTGGACACACACAAAAAAAAGTACTGACTTTCCTTATTGGCACAAGGCACCACAAATCGAGTACACCTGAGAGATCCTGCACTGAGAATCCTCGAGTACAAAAAGAATTCTAGAAAATAGGACGATGGAGATCGAGCGGCAGTTGCTCCTTTACTCTGTTGACACTCCGATTTACAAAAAGTGGAAGAAAATCTAAGAAAATTGCTAACTCTTGGCTCACTGGCAAGAAGGGCCGCAATTTGGCTCTGAAATGCTCTCGTTTTGTGTTTTTGAAGAGGCATGTGACCTATGTTTATAGTCGTTTTGCACTGAAACGACTATTATGCGCACACAGGAGAAAATACACTAATTTTCTTGTGGGCACATAGTCTTCCTTTGGGCGCATAGAGTGTAGGCGCATAAAGACTGGATGATCGAGGGTAGATCGTGGGGTTGACGTTGCTGCATGCTTCGGTGCACGACTGCTCGTGGAGTCTGACGTGGTCGCATGCTTCGGTGCACGACTGATCGTAGGATGTTGACCGAGTCATAGTGTTGTCCTGACTTGGGCGCATAGTGTGGGAACAGGGCTATGCGTCCTCTTCTGGAGGGGCTATGTGGGCGCATAGGGATTTTACATATGGGCGCATAGGATTTGCATTGTGGGTGTCTGCCACTTTCTGACTTGGGCGTATAGCTACTTCTGGGTTGGGCACATAATGCTAAAATTTTCATGCTTCTATAAGACCCCCTTCAAAGTTTTTGATACTCGAACGAGTTTGAAATACTTTAAAAGAAGCATGAGAGAATGTCTTCTTATGGCTCTGTGGGCGCAAAGCAAAACTCTCTCCTTAGGCGCATAGATGCTGCCAGGCTGTCAAAAGATGGCTGTTGACATCTTTTTCAAAAATCTGAACTGACAAATTCATTGGAGCAGAATTTGAAGAGGTCCATCCTTCGTGCGATGCCTATGCATTGTCCACATCAGCAAGTAGCAGGCACATAATGTGCAAAAGACTAAGTCTCTGCGTGGGCGCATAGACCACATGGGTGCATAGGTCATGTGGGCACATAACTCTGGTTCGTGCCTATAAATAGGCCTTGAGGAGATAGAAAATTCATTCTCCTCTTAATCTCAAAAAACTTTCAAAAGACTTTATTTCTTTTCTGCACGAATCAAGTCTCCCAAGGCTGTCAAGAAATTAGCAATAGGTAAGAAAGCTGCACCGAGCGGTTCTCCTCCTTCGGCAGTGTCTCTGCTAGTCCAAGACCCCATTCTGGGTGAGGCTATGCATCAAAATGAAGTCGAAAGCGTTAATTTGTGACACTCGAACTTCTCTCTGCTTGGGCGCATAACCATTGATATGCGCCCAAAGCAACACACTTCTGTGAGCATTCTCAAGCGCCCACAGAAGAATGCGCCCCCACACTTTGTTGTGTGTTATGCGCCTACACAAAACGTTTCTGTGTTGGAGCAATCTATGCGCCTGCAAAACTATGTGCCCACATGCTTGTTGCATGTCATGTGCCCACATATAACATATGTGTTTGAAGATTCTTATGCGCCTACAGGCCGTTTGGGTGCATAACAACTGGGCGCATAGAATTTTTCCAGTACGTAGCTCTTTTTTTATGTAGATTCTAAGTCTAACTTTTTTCTTCTGTCTTTGCAGTTGACATGGTCGTCACGAAACTTGGTAGAATTCCTCTTGGCTCTGCTCGCCAAGTTCTCGGTTCAAGCCTCGTAACCAACATGATTAGAAATATTCAGGCCAAGATCATCCAGAATAAGCCTTTAGTGCGGATGATCGCTATGCTTGAACAGGATAAGGTGTTCCTGAAGCAGATGATAAACGATGAAAAGTTCCTGCTCGGAGGGGCGCGGAGTCTTAAGAAGCCATACTTCTTGTTTGGCGACAGCTTGGGGTTTGAGGACGTCGAGACGATACGCCTGAGAGACCCTTTGGTGGTCAGGTGGAACAACCAAAGGTATGGTTGCCAACGATGGATTGCCAATATCCTCTGTCGGCGTTCACCGATCTAGCTGTGCGAAGGCAGATGAAATGGGACTTAACTCCTGAACTTCATGGGGTCATCTTCAGAAAGATACAGTTTAGCTCCGGTGAACGAAAGAGGGACACTTTTAAGTGTGTCAAGGGCTCCACGTCCTATTCCACGAGGGGGCTGCACCCTGGTGCCATAATAAATGATATCATGATCGACCTTCATTCTTATGCTGTCGACACACTTTCCAATCTGATGATGTTAAAGAATATGTCGTATCCCGTAGGAAAGATGCGAATGGAAGGTTGGAGATACCCCGTTTCATTTTGGAGTGACCTTACTGAATAGGTGCTTTCAACCTATGAAGCCACCTTAAAGGCTGTCGACCTTTTTTAGGCCATCAGAGCCACTCAATATGGCAAAGATGAATTGGCCCGTGTTTGTTTCTCTGGCGGAGTTGTCAATCATCATACCTGTACTTTCTTCACTTCGGGTGGGAAGATGGGCCTGGCTCTCCATGAGATAAAGGAAATATCGAAGCTTCCTTGGGCACAGGGTCGTATGAAGAATATGTCCCTTGTGTGAGGAACTCGGACTGGCTGGAGAGGGAAAAACTCCGAGATGATGGATGTGTATAAGGATTTATTCTATCATTTCCTCATTGCCACAGGATCAATAAGAAAGGAAAGACTGAGGGGGCCAATCCCCATACGAGACCTTGGACGAACTATATATTTGTTCAAAAAATAAGAAGGTTCGGCCTTATTTGCAAGCCCCTGAACGAAATCTGAAATAGAGGAACTGATGATAGATCACGGGGCCGCAGATACTGATGATAGTAATGATCCTGAGGGGGATTCCCCGATTTACCATTTCTTCCGACAAGCTGAGTTTAAGTTGTCGAAGAAAGCTGTGCTTACGGCTTTTCTGATGATCTGGATCCGCGACTGCGTAGTCCCTGGTGGTTCAGGGTCTATTGAAAGGATGATCCGAAGTATGATACTTCCGGCTGTAAAGCTGGCGTTTGGACACTGACTTGCCCTGCTTCCTGCAATGGTCTGTGCCATCCAACGGGGTCTACGAGATTTTGTTGGAAACGTGGTGACTCCCGACGGTAGAACAGATTTTGCTCGGACTGAACTCCCTTATCATTTCTTAATGGGATGGTTGCTGTTGCACTATCCCAAACTGATGAATGCTGGGCTAGTGGCAGTCTCTTTGGCAGGAGATGCCTTTCTTCGAAGATTTTGTGACGCAGACTGGGCCGTTACTAGAGTGCATGCTTGTAGAAGGGGCTTAAACTTCTTTCAGAACTACGATTCTTCAGGATATCCCTCCATCCGATAGTGGCAACGCAGGGGATACCTTAGTGGATGAGGGAGCCCATACTACTAGCTTGACCGCTGGGCATTCCATTGGCTCCAGTCTATTAGGACCTCGCATCTGGTGCTCAGGTATAGGAATCACACCTACCTGGAGCCTTTTCTATCGAGCCGTTTCGTACGGTAATTTGGCTATAGTCAGCTTCTTCTGGGCAATCCTAGCCCGCATTTGGAGTTGATAGGCAGCTTGATCGATGGAGTACGTACGTGGGTTTATTACAACGTCGAATTCACGGGGGCAATTTTTACTCTGCCCGAAGATAAGCCTGAGACCCACCTGTTCTATGTTGCTGCCAAATTTTTTACTCAGATCAATACCTTTCATCCACGGTATGATCGTGAGCAGAGTTTGATATTGGGGACCAGGTTTGGCCCTACTCCTACAAATGTGAAACGAGCCCAAAAGATGCCAAAGGGCAGTAAAAAGGAGAGTGCCGCTCCAGCCATTATGCCGGCTGCAGCACGACAATAGAGCGCTGCTCTTAGGGTGCCGATAGTGCCTCTAAGGGAGGATACTGAAGATAATTCTGCTCTCCCCGATCTTCTTCAGAAGAGGAAAGCTTCAACTGAACTATCCCAGGAGCCAACTTTTAAGAGGAAGAAGAAGATTGTTGCCCCAAGGAGAGCCAAGGAGATGGGTGCTGGCTCACCTCCTTTAAAAAGATTTTCTCGGCAGACTAGAAGAGGTGGAACGGCATCGCCAGCCATCACCATTCGGAAGGTAGATCCATTTCTAGACTCCATAGCCGTTTTGGTCGAACCACTACTTGTGCAGTCTTCGAATGAAGCTTTCTCACCCTTGCGTTTGTCCTTTGCACAGACCCTGAAGTTGCTATCGAGGCGGATGCCTCTTCGTCTGAAGAGGTAGATGTGACAACAGTGTCCACTCCTCGTCCTCAACCGGCAGATGAAGTTCAGCCTTCCCCAGTCAAAGGAGTTGAGTCAAGCGATGACCAGGGCGAAGGCCTGGACTACGATAACGACCAGAAAGCCAGTCCCTCTACGATATCTCTTTAGGGACTATGTCTGAGATCGGGGCTATAATGAAGGAGTTGTAAAAGAATCTAGTTCAATCGGCTCACCCACCCGCGAGTATATTATCTTTGCATTTTACCTCGGACGAGATTTTTCGCCTTCGATTTTGTGTACTCTTCGTGAGGTTGACTGCCATCATATATTCCCTTGTAGATAAGGAGAGGGAATAATATGCAGAGGTAGCCCAAGACACTGGGGTAGGACAAGAGGTTGTCCTGGTTCCTCTGGGGTTGCTTGTACGGAGGAATTTGTTGGTAAACCGGCATCGGCTACAGAAAGAGATGTTGAACAGCGTACTGAGGGGGCTGTTACTGAATCTTCTCCAGGTCAAGCTGGGGACGTGGAGATATACAGCCTGATGTCAAAAATGTGCAGGGACTTGACATTGTTACCATTGAGCAACCTGGATGTCATGACCCGCACCCAGTATAGGGGGCACGAGAAGTGGGTACGTCTAGCCTACGCCACATTGTCGGTAGTAGAAAGTTGTCCTAGGTCACTATCACAAACCAAATACAAAATGATATACTCTCCGAACGGAGGACAAATCACAGAAGGTACAACTCAATCACAATCTAAAGATGGAAATAGCACGATATAATAGATATAAAGTCTCAAAAAGAGAACATACAACATAAGGAAAGTCTAAGTGTAAACGACACAACAACACAAACATCCAGAAAATAATACAACTCTAAAGTCAATATACATGACATAAAAAAATAAGATAAAGCCTAGCTAATCTAGTCTAAGCAATAGGGATGACGTCCCCAGCTGGAGCTGGATCCTCCTGTGGGTCCAACTCACAGGTGTCGTCTAGATGGGCTCCATAGTAGATTGGGTAGAAGTCCTCGGTATCATCTGTAACATTTTCAATAGGTCCAGTCTGGGCAGGAGCGAGCATAGTACATCTCACACAGTTTATATCATGGCAGGAAATATAAAGCGTGCAAAAGAGTAAGATACATGAAATGCAAGAAGATGTACACAAAAATAAGAGATATTTGTAAACTGGAAATATATACATGATAAGTAAGAACTGTAAGTGACTAGTGATTTAGAGCACAATATGGTTATGTAAACAGGTTAGGTTATACAATAAAATGGGATTCCATTATATACGAAGGTACACTGGACATATACAATGTTTTATACAATAGGGAATTTGATCGCATAACCATTTCCTACTTACCCTCTCCAATTAATACACAAGGATCCAGTCAAGTTATGTTATTGCACACGAAGTATAGTTGTACAAGATGATCATGTGGACACATGAGAGTACACAATTTGTACACGAATAACACAAACACAAGGAGTACACGATGCCCATGATAAAGTACACGAACATGAAATACCCGATGTATCCTATTAGGGGATATATCGTATGAAAGATCCATATAGTACTAATCCGTGATAAACAAGTGTCAGCATCAGTAAAGTAATTAGAGCAAGAATATAAGTCGTGACAAGTATGAAACGATCAGAGAATGTACTCGTCTGCATCCGAATGTCTGTGAGAATACACTATCTGAAATGAGATATCTGAGTCCTATTTAGAGCAACACAAGTCATGATGTATACAAGGGGGTTATAAATGAAGTGTAAATGTACTACATAATTTTTAGGTCAATCTAGGTCAAAGTCAAAACTCTGGGTCAAACCTAAGTCAACATCTTAGCAACTAGGTCAACAACAAGGCTATTTGGTCAACTGGTCAAACTTAGGCTATCAAGGGTCATTTGGTCGATGGTCAACCATTGGTCAACTCTAGTCAATTTAGCCTATTAGGTTCAATATCATGTCATTCTAGGTCTGGGCTAGTAAACTAAAGTCTAAACAATAATCTATAGGGTCACTCTTCGTACTAGGCCTATATACAATATCATAATATACATACATATATAAAAGAGGCTATAATATAAAACACACATAGATAACATCCATAATGGATTACCTACATCATTTATGCATTGCCTATAAATGGCATACATTAGATTACACTACATACAACTATATTCAATTTAATATTATACATGCATTTCATACATTCATTCATGCATTGCATCATTCATTCATACATGCAAATTGATTTAGTTCATTACATAATATATACATATATCTCAGGTTTAAAATAGTTCTCAGGTTCATACAAAAAGAAAACTCAGTTTTCATGCATATAATGAAATTAAGTTTTTATGCAATAGGCAAAATCCCAGTTTCAGTTTTAACATGTATAAGGTTCTTAGGTTTAACTAAATTATAAAACCCATTCTCAGGTTATCAGAACCAAATCTCAGGTTCAAGTTCAGTTAATCATTCAATAAGGTATCCCAGTTACATTATCAACTTAGTCCCAAATCAATCATTCAATACCTATTCTCATGTTCAGAGTTGAACCTAACTCTGTTGATACTTGAAACAAATCATCAGATTTCAATCAACCTATATCTCAATGTATACCCTCCCAGGTTTTGACAATGGAAAACTCAGTTTTTAAAAAACCAAACCCATGTTTTTCCCTATTTCGAATTAGAAATAGTGAACCCAACTCAATACACAGTTCAGTTTTAATATTAATGATTTCAGTTAAGTGGACATATGTAAACATTCAATTGAGAATACCATCTCAGATTTTAGTTTCATAAATGATTAATTCTCAGGTTCAACTCAATGGTTCTTAGGTTCATACAAAAAGAAAACTCAGTTTTACATATAGGAAATAATTTTCATGTTTAATGTATCAGAACTTAACATGTATTCGAGCCTAAACCCAATCAAACATGCATTTCAGTTCAGTCATGCATTCAGTTCAGTTTAAACATCAATTTAACCCTGAAAACCATCATACCAATCAAAACCCCAATCTCAGTTAACATTTAACCCATATACTATTCTTTATATAATTTCAGTTTACATGTTCATATTCGACACAGAAATTTGAAACCAAGTTCACAACCCATTCAATCAATCCTGTAAATAGCTACTAAACTAAAATAATATCAAAACTAACATTTCAAAACAAGGGTTAACCAATTTTACAGGAACTCAGGATTAAATCCTGAGAATAAAATGATAACTAAATCTAAACAAGTTTCACAGTTTTATTTAAAAACCTGGGAATGCAAATTCGAACCCCAAACATTTTGAAACCAAAATCATTTTCGAAAACCCAAATAAATTAGAGGAAACACGTGTACAGTAGTGTCCCACATGTGTGTGCACATGTGGAGGGTATCCACGTGTCCATACAGTGGACACAAAGTGTCTAAACAGAGAAATTACAGTATATCAGACATAGCAGTGGAAGGCTGCCTCGTGCAGTGAGGACACGGCCTCGTAGACAGGACACGAGCAACGATACGTCTCGTGCTCGTCCACACCTAGCTGGGATGATGACCTATCAGGTCAACACATCATCCAGTGTCCACGTGGTGTCAGTGAGCGATACGAGACGCGTGTTAGTGGGCGAATTTCCGTGTGGGTACAACAGTGTAAGACCAGTACGGGTGCAATAACGTCACTACCAAAATAAGTCATATCAGCGACGAAATTAGCGACGTCGACTTAAAACATCGCTAATATTTTTGGATTTAGCGACTCCAAAAGTATGTGTCACAATACATCGCTGATAGCGACAAACAGCGACATATTGCAACTACCTTTAGTGTAATAAAAACCAACGTCTTTGATTTGTCGGAAAACGTCGCCAGTTTTATTAGTTCAGCGACGTTTAGCGTCGCAAAGATTAAGACGTCGCCGAATATTAAAGGAAGGCCGACGCTTTGCGACGTATTTACGGACGTCGCTAACTTCTGCTAAATAGGGTTTCCTCGGTTCGACTTTTTATTTCTCCCTCTCCTCAAATTTTTTGTTCCCGCCCCTCTTTCCCGACCTCGACGACAGCCCGACCCCCTTCCCTCCGGCGCCGCTCATCCTCCTCCTCCCCGTGAGCCCCTTCTCCTCCCTCCGGCGAACCCCTTCTCCTCCTCCTCCTCCACCGCGCCCCTTTTCCTCCTCCACCGCGAGATCCTCCTCCTCCTCCTCCTCCACCACCGCGAGGAGACTGAAGGTAAACCCTAACCCTAATTGAGGTGTTTTTCGTCCAAAATAGACATGAAGATTATACGACCATGTGTTCACTGATACAGTGTGTTCGTGAGATTTTGGACACTTTGTGTCCATTTGTTGGACACGTGGACACCCCCAAGCTTGCATATATATGTATTTCACCTCTGTACACTTAATCCCCTCCTCCTCCACCACCGAACTTGTCCTCCTCCTCCTCCTCCACCACCGCGAGGAGACTGAAGGTAAACCCTAACCCTAATTGAGGTGTTTTTCGTGTCCAAAATGGACACGGAGACACGTTACGACCATGTATTCACTGATACAGTGTTCGTGAGGTTTTGGACACTTTGTGTCCATTTGTTGGACACGTGGACACCCCCAAGCATGCATATATATGTATTTCACCTTTGTACACTTAATCCCCTACATACACTTGTGTATTTTCGTATTAATTTGGATTTGCATATTGGGTTTGGGTTTCGATATAGTGTTTGATATATTGTTTTACCTTGCAACATTCCTATACTTATTTTAGACAACAAGTATATGAACCAATTAGTCAACATCTATTTGTTGAAGTATGGTACTCCATTCTTCGTAAGTTCTAGCTATATATGTCTCAAGATCCAATACTCAAAAATCCCAAGAAGAAGAAGAAGAAAAGAATAAAATGACATCGCTCAACACCCTGACAACTCTTTGTAGAATTGTGTTAAAGTGTGAGTTCTACAGTATGAGTTGTACAGTATGGTTCTCTTTGTAGAATAAAATGACATCGCTCAACCCTATCGATCCTCCATACAAGTCTTCCTTTATCTATTTTCTTAAAGTGTGAGTTCTACAGTATGGTTCTTTTGTAGAATTGTGTCTTATTATAGACAACAAGGGTTTTCTATTTTTACAGGTAACATGGCAACATGTGTAAGAGAACATATATGTGTGTTTGTGTTTGAAAGGGAGTGTCACAAGAGTAAGGCGTGAGCATGTGTTAGTATTTTGAGCTGTGAGGTGTGTGTTTTTAGCGACGAATATTATCGTTTTAGAGACGTCTTTAGGCATCGCTAAAACGACTTATTCTGGTAGTGCGTGTCCGATACGACACGGGGTCGTACGAGACTTGAGGGGTGACCTGTCAATCACTGCGCCAAGGTACACACCAAGTTTTGCATGTTGAAATGCCGTGTCAAGAGAGAATTAGGACACGCGTAGCAGGGCACGCGTGCGGCTGTGTCGTACAGCATGTCCAGTCCAATTTTGGACACCAAATCGACACGAAATTCAACTCAGTCAACTTGAAATGCAATATACACCTAATTAGCTACAAACCTATGAAATTAGTTTTGAAAATTATTAACTTTTATTTTAAGTGGCATTTCATCGAACACATATTCAAAACAACGATACGTGTCCGATACGGACACAAAATGGACACGAATTCCTACCAAACTTGGCTACACCTGGGGGAACCCTAAATGGATGCATCTATGTAAAGAAATTAGAAATTTATTAGGGTGTGTAGGGTTTTATCTATTGAGAGTTCAAACTCAATGTAAAGGCTACGAAATGAGAAGTTCCCTTCGTCAAGCGATGTCCAATTGAGCTCCACTTCTTGCAAGCAAGCCCCTACTAGCCTCTACTTTTAAATGGATCCCAATGCAAGAGAGTAGCCTCAATTTGGGGTCAATTTGGATAAAGGGGAGAAATTTGGGGAAGAACAAGTTAGGGTTTCCTAGTAA